>JAJLYB010000113.1:0-37459 GCA_030674245.1 Jamesozyma piceae
TTTATATTTTTAAGCATTTAGTTATCATAACTTTGAAAAGTTTTAATATTTTAACTGAATGAACTAAAACTTGCTTTGAGTTATACTATTATAGGTTGAATGATCCAACTTATAATAAGAATAAAGCACCGACAATAGCAGCGACGGATGGGAACATAACGTTAGCACCGTTAACGTTTTCAGCAATTGTGTGAGTAGAAGAAGTTAATGTCTTGGTCTGCTTGGTAGTTGGAGCAACTGGAACCTTGGTAGTTGGAGCAACTGGAGCCTTGGTGGTTGGAGCAACTGGAGCCTTGGTAGTTGGAGCAACTGGAGCCTTAGTGGTTGGGACCTTAGTGTTTGGAGCAACTGGAGCCTTGGTAGATTCCTTACCAACAGTCTTTGTTAAAGTACATGGACAGTCAGTGATAGTTAAAGTAGTTGGTTCAGTAACAGTGTAAGTCTTACCATTTGTAACAATTTCAGTTGGCTCTGGACAGTATGTGGTTAATTCAGTGACAACTTCCGTGATAGTGGTAGCAACACAAGTCTTAGTTAAGACACATGGACAGTCAGTGATAGTTAAGGTAGTAGCTTCAGTAACAGTGTAAGTCTTACCGTTTGTGACAATTTCAGTTGGTTCTGGACAGTATGTAGTGAATTCAGAGACTGTTTCAGTTTCAGTGACGAATTCAGTAGATTGTGGAATAGTAGAGTTTAATGAATAGCTTGTGATTGGGGTGCTGCTTGAGATGATAGATGGAACGACACTTGTGTTCTTAATGATGTCAGCCCAACTGACAGCAGTAGAGAAAGGAGATTCATCGGTAGCAGTACCATTGAAACTTGGAGCTAAAGTTTCCATTGGGACTTCATCAGCACCATCAGTAGCTTTAGTAGTTGGTGGCTTGATAGTTTCCAGTGGGACTTCGTCAGCACCATCAGTAGCTTTGGTAGTTGGTGGCTTGATAGTTTCCAGTGGGACTTCGTCAGCACCATCAGTAGCTTTGGTAGTTGGTGGCTTGATAGTTTCCAGTGGGACTTCGTCAGCATCATCAGTAGCTTTAGCAGTTGGTGACTTAATAGTCTCCATTGGAACCTCGTTAGCGTCATTAGTAACAGCTGGATTAAGAGTTTCCATTGGAACTTGATCATCCGGACCAGCTGGAAGAGCATTACCAGTAGAGTTGGAAACAGCAAATGCAGAGGTGGCTAAAGTAGTAGCGATTAAAAAGTTTGTTGAAAATTTCATATTTAAAATAATTTGGTTGTAATATCTGTTGTTTATTAATAGACAGCGAGTGATAAACTATATGTTTGATACTTCTATTTTATGTCAAAAGAAAATATAATGAGAATAAAAGAAATAAAAGTAATCTAATATTTTGAAATACTTGAAAATATCATGTCTTTATATATGTATTTTTTGGGAGATGATACCAAAATAACTAAACAGTTGATATTAGAAAATATATTTAATTTGATCTGGTATCTTGAAGTTTTACTCTATTTTTAGGAAACGACAATGGTGATTCTTATTACAATCTATTTTTAAAAAAGATAATTCGGAGAGGAGTAAACACAGCGCTCTGTTTATTTTTAACGTCAGCATCAGCTCTATCATAAAAAGCATAATATTGAAGGTCATTATTGTGTTTCATATGTTACCAAGATGTTGTAAATAAGAACAATCTAATAATAATCTAATAATATTATAATAATATGGTGGGTTTGACGTTACCTAATTAGGTAAATAGATTCCACTGATTGTGAATGCACATTGGAAGTTCAGACCAGCCCGTGGGATTTTTCAGATTCCAAACCTCGAAAAGGAAAACAATACTAGTCAGGATGCTGTACAGGGTGTTCTAGGAAGTCCGTCATAATTCGGTTTTTGCGTTGCGGGTGAAAATGATGGCATGATAATTAGGGATTTGTTAACATTTTGAGTGCGGTGTGAGGATGCACGTATGAAAATCAACGTAATTTATTCATTAGCATTTCCGCATTGGGAATACACCCCCGTTTAGGAATGAATCGTGCTCCTTTGTTGCCAAACATCTGGCAATAAACAGCCGAATCCAGTTTGTGCTGGATTGTAGTGTCTATAATGCAGAATCTATTTTTAGTGGCCGATTAAACTTTTTTGCTTGAAGATGAAAATAGCTCGCACTATAACTCTCTCTATAAATATTGCATCACGTAGAATGTGTTTCAAGTTCAAGGAAGAAATGAAGTCACACAGAGAAAGTGGGAACGTTAGGCTCTTTGAAAACTTCCATGATCATGGGCACTAATTGGCACAGGGTTAGGACGCTCGGGGTTAATTCTATGCAGTTTAGTTCCTTAGGGCCAAAATAAAATTCTGAGGTGACATATAATGAGAGTCACATTTTGTATTTGACCGTAAATAATATTTCTACTAGAGATTTGATTACTCAAGAGTGACAAGCCCAGATGTGGTGATGTATCTACAGATTTTTTGGTGCCAAAGATTCTGACTACTAAGTATTGACTCCATACCCAATTAATTAACCCTTTCGGTGGTAAATACCACGATAATCTTAGAAGTAAGTTTTTTAGGTATATATTTCTACATTCCGACACTGGATCAAATAGTTGTTACGAAATAGGAGGTGATAGTACCGCTTACTTTTTCAACAAAAATGAAGCTGTTTCATTTGTTACCTTGTTTTCTGACCTGATTTCATTATCTCATTATCAACATACTAGTAGTATACATTGGGAAATAAAAATATATCCCTTACTCTCAAAATATTCAAACTACATAAACAAACAGATTTTTAATCATTGCGATTACGGTATTTCTCCGCAAAAGGGTTTAGCGTAAACAATACTGTAAAGCACAATGGATGAAAGAAATAAATAATAATAGCAAATATAGTTAATATTTAGAAAAATTAAAAATATTAGTTAAACTTTTTAATTTTGTTGCAGCGTCTTCCGTAGGATCTAAGCGTTGGAGTTTTTTAAAAAATATTCCTAATTAGGAACTGTAAATGTTAGGCACGGAGATCAAATTTGAAATAAGGTAATTTATGTGAGAGTATTTGCTGTTTCTACTTACCTGAATAGGAAAAACCCGCAAGAAAATATTAATATTGTCATAGAAAAAAACAACCAACCATGTTTCTTGTTTCTACGCTTAGTTCTTGGAGTTTTTTAAATTTGCTTATTTAATTTCCAGATTAGGACAGTACTACGTAATTATTTGGAGACTTCCCTTAAAAATTGTTTCATGATTAAAGAGTTTTGCGCCGTCATGTTTTCCCGGCGGAGTAAAACTAAAAATAAGATGGTTGAAGTAATAGATAGGAAAGATTTAGCAATGTCTACGATTAGAAAATAACTACAAACAACCCGCAACCAACCTGCAACAAACGAGAGTAAAACGATAATAAAACAAGGGTTAACTACTTTCACACATTGACTTTCTAGAAATATACGATGGTTTTCAATTCATTGTAAATGAAATGGAGAGGTTGCTTTTCTCCTGATATGACAATGTTAAATAAATAAATCAACTAATAATTATATTGAAGGAAAATTACATAACCAAACCCTAGTATAGTTATATTTAGATTTGCAGTCTAATCAGTAAAAATATTAAGTAACAAGCCTTCTTTCGGATTACTATCCCTCACTGTCATAGACAATACACGGATCATCCCCAATTGGGCTATTACTTTCTTGCTCTTGATCGATATCATTAAAATCGTTCATTGGTAATGACGTACAATTATCTGTACTTACGGATACACTAGAAGTTAGTGCAAGATCAGAACTTTGCGATATTGGAACTAATAGAGATGACGGCCTGTTTTCAATCGCCTTTACTCTCTTATCACTCCCCGTCATAGATGATAAGGATGATTCATCCTCAATTAAAGTTAAATCGCTTTTATTCCCCCCTAAATCGTCTAAATCCACAAATACGCCTTCCTTGCTGTCAAAATCAAACTTTATTATATTACTTCGCAGCCCATCCTCTTCATCATCCCTTGTTCGTTTCCTGTTTTGCATGCCATTATGATTATGATTATTATTATTATTATTAACGGCGTTAATACTATTTCCATTCCCACTACCATTCAAATCAAATATTATAGCAACTCTTGATTTAGAAAATTTCTCTCTCCTATTTCTCCTATTATTATTAGGTTGATACTTATTTTGCCAATCCCAGAATATTCCAATTCGATTCTTGATAAATATTTCCCATTTAGAATCCTTATTACCCATTGCCGAATTTGCAACCAATGCACTCTTTAATACCTGAACATTCCTACGTCGACTAGCAAATGTAGATATAGTGGAACCAGTACAAGAACTTGTCATACTTGAAGAAACAAAAAAATTAGACCCATCTTCCATTATTTCATAATTATCTCCATATAACCCAATATCACTTTGATATGATGTATTCATACAATTATTTAGCAATATAATGGTAGAATTTTTACCATGCGTATACTTAGTCATAGCAGTAAATAATAATATTAAATGCTTGCACTTCAATTCATGAATTCCCTTCTCATTCATCCCACGACTTAAAACCGCATTCAAGTGGTTAGCAACCAATTGAGAAAACCCATCAATTATTATAAGATCATATTTCTCGTCCATGTTAAACAATTTATCAAAAAAGATTAAAAATTCTGTAATCTTAGTGATCGTAACCATAAACACATTCTCGTTTGACTTTTCCTTCTCATCTATTCCAAACAAGCTCAAAGGGACCGGACAATGCGTCTGTATCCATAAAACTTTCTGACCAGAAGCCTCTATGGCATTCCTAGTTATTTGAATGCCCAATCTGGTCTTACCAATTCCTGGGGGACCAAAAAATTCATATATTGATCTACTCTCTAATCCATTGTTTAACGCTATATCTAATTTATTTATACCCGTACGCAAAGGTTTTGTATTCTGTGATATCAGTTGAGATAACGATATTCCCAATGCCATCGATAATCTCTTTATAAATTCAGTTAGACATAATTTGATAGTGTTTACTTGCTTATTCGTTTCAACATTTCTATACTTTTATTATTATTGCAAGTTATTTTTGTTGTTTGCGTACCGCGTTAACGTTCAAACATTTATACATGCGAATTCTAATTGTTTTTCATTTTACTATAGTTCAAATGTAGAAAAAAAAAAATCTACATTTTTTAAATTATGTATAAAAATCTAGTATAATAATATAAAGTTACGTAATTCATACGTATTTTCATTCCTCAACTATCGAAGTTTTCTTGTTGACGCTAGTTGATGATGCTGTTCTTTTTAAAGCATATTCCCTTGAAGCTTTCTCTGATTTTAAACTACTTTCACTATTTTTGACATGGCCTCTAGAGTCCAAGTCAACTGTACCAGCACTTTGAAACAATGAAACATCACCAATTAACAGACCTAAGGTATCCAAGACTTGTGGTGGGTCAGTTAAATGAGCCTTAGCGACTGTCTTTTTGGATGATGATCCAACTGTAACGGGGTAGAAACCAAAGTTACCCCATTTATTACGTTTGTCTGCATATTTAGTACCCCATTCCTTTTCAATGCTGTTTAATTGTCTGAACATATCTTCATCTGTGAAATCATCACCTAAACACAGTATAAAATCAGGCATTTTTTCAATTGGTACATTCTCCGAAACTGGCTTTATCATATTTTGTTCTTTACCATGCTCATGCCAAACTAATCTCTTAACGATTTCACCCTTATTTACAAATCTTGGCCTAACTTCAACATTAGCTTTACCGTCCATAACTTCTAAATCAAAATCATCTGTGAATGTCAATAGTTCCTTCTTCAATGCAGCTGCATTATATTCTCCCAATTCTGGTACAGTACGTCTATAATGCCATGTTAATGCAACTTTCTTTCTTTCAATAAAGGAACCTGGGGTCTTATTTGTAAATTCTTCCATCTTTTCAGAAACACGAATTTGCCAGGACATATCAATCTTTTCAGTTAAATTTACCCACTTAGCACTATTGACATCCTTAACGAAACAACCATGTTCTGCGCTTAAACCCAAAGCAGGATTCTTTGATCCCATCCATTTATTTAAGAATTGTTGATCTCTACCAGAAATAATCCATATTTGGTTCTTTGGATCTTGGGATAATTTCTGCAATATCGAATATAGACGAGCTGTAGGAATTGCAGCTGCTGGATCTTGGACAATAGGAGTCAATGTTCCGTCATAATCAAATAAGAATAAACGACGTTCAGCAGCCTTATAATTGTCAAGAAGAATTGGTCTATTCAAAGCTGGGGTCATCTTTCTCTCACCTGGATTTGTTACTGAGCCAATCTCTTGTACAGAATGCAAATATTTATCAATCCAGGTTTGAATAGTTGGCACCTCCGGCCAGACTTTAGCTTGTAATGTAGAACATTCATCCTTAGTCAAATTCAATGCATTGTTTACTGACTTGGCTACTGCAACAGAATCCCAAGGGTTTACAATAAGCGCATCCTTCAAAACAGCGCTTGACCCGGAAAATTCACTTAGAATTAATGGGTTACCGTAACACATAAAGTTTGACACATGAGACTTGATAGTAACATATTCAAGGGCTGTGGTATTCATACCATCCCTAACACTAGTAATCAAACATAAATCTGCTGCTCTTAAAAGTGATAAATAAACATCCTTTGGAATTCTCATATAATAATGTTGGACAGGTGCAAAATCCAAACTACCATATTGAGAGTTAATTGAATTAACCAATTCGTTAACCTGTTGTTCCAATTTAATGGTTTGAGTTGAGTTTCTATTCATAGTTGGGGAACTAACTTGAATCAAAACCACTTTATCTCTCCATTCTGGATACATGGCTAAGAATGTTTCAAAAGCTCTTAATTTTTGAATTATACCACGAACTGGATCAAAACGGTCTCTGCCAATAATGATTTTCTTGTTATGGTAGGCTTCTTTAATGGCCAAGACCTTTGAGTCAATATCCTTTGTAAATGCATCCTTAATCAATTGCTCGGTATTAACACCACTTGGGAACGAATCGACTATCAAATCACCCCCGTAGACACTGATTTGATATTGATCAGTGCCTAAGAAATTTTTTGTCTTTTTCGAGGTTGAATCCAATAATCTCTTACAACTGGAAACAAAATGACGACTAAATTGTTCATTTTGGAATGAAATCTTATTTGCACCAACTAAACCGTCCAAGATTTGCTTTCTTCTTGGTAAAGATCTAAAGTATTCATAACTTGGCCATGGGGCATGGTGAAAATAACCGATTGTGATATTATCACCGGCATCTTCCATTGTATTAAATTTCATTCTTAGTAATTGTGGTAGCAATAGAAGGTAATAATCATGGATCCAAATTATATCACCCTTTTGGTAAATTTCACCAATTTTCATAGCATAAGCTTCGTTAAATTTTACATAATCGTACCACCAATTATGTTCTTGGTCACCATTGCTAGTTTCAAAGTTGATCTCTGCCGAAGGATCCAAGATATAGTGAAGGATTGGCCAAATGATATTTTCGGCATATTTCCTCCATCTACTTTGATCCCTTCTTAGCAACCAAACCGGGTTATAATTTTTATTTAGTTTCCCACTTAAGTCGTCCATTTGTTCTGTAGTTAAATATAAAGGATCTTCTTCACCTGTTTCCTTTGGTTGTTGTTGTTGATCCTTTTCTTGGACGTTAATTTTGTTTACTTCACCTGTCCAACCCACTACGATTTGATCATATTCAGTTGAATTTTGTAGATAAGATAGTGATGAATAGAGAGCACTATTACCTGTTGCTGGATCTAATTTCCATTCATTACTTGCTTCATCCAGCGTAATATTATATGGCAATTGAGACACACAGTTAATAATTCTTTGCTGTTTTGGTTTTGACATATTAAATATTATCGAATTGTTTTTCTTTATAGGTTAGTTAACTTAACTCTACGTTTACCCTTAATAGCAACGAGACTTATATTGGTATTGATATCACAGAGTAACTATAAGTATATGTCTATATATATATATTATACTAGAAAATAGAATAATAAGATAAGCAAAGATAGGGGAGGGTGGAAGTAGAGGGGGAGGGGAGTAGAGTATAAAGTTATACAGTTTTTACTTGTTTGATTATCTGTCAGTTGTTAATTTGAGATATGAAGGGGATGACGAATTACGACTACAAGAGCTACAACAGCAACTATTACTATTATTGCAGTGGGTACTACAAAGTTTAGAACTTGCAACCGGTTGAGCAACTGAAGGGGTTGATCCTTGTCGTGTAGTTCGCATGATGCGACTCGAGTCAGTTTCGATATTTTTCAGATACCCCCTTAACGGAAAACCATGCCATTAACAGATGCTGACCGGGTTACGCCTATGACACTGCCTGAGAAATATACTAAAGGCGGACATAGACGAACGTATATACGTGTGTATGTGATTAGTTGAAACTTGTTCTTATGAAACTGTTGTATAGGATATATATATATATATGTGTATATGTATACAAATAAACTATGTAGGTAATAGTGGGGGTCTAATAATGTTAGGCAGTTAATTCGCTGGTATGTTTTAGTTTGACAGCCATGTAAACAGGGCAGTAACTTGTCCCTTATATGAATATCTAAATGACCACTGATATATATTATATTTACCATTTGAGTAAAGAGACGTTTGCTATGTAAGTATGATACCATAGTATATCATAGCATAACATTGAATAATATGATTATTATCCTGATGATGGGTAATTGTTTGTATTAACGACAAGAGCTACTAGCTACCAGAATTCGAATACCCTTGACATTAAGAGATATAATTTTGTTAGTATATCATTGTTATTATTTCCAGGGCCTTGTTGTGATAATAATTCTGGAGCTTCGAGTATGACAGGCTTTGCTCTAATCAAACCTTGATTAATCTGTGAAATACATTGTAAATTTGCATGAACCCTTTTCAAGTTTTGTGAGATAGCAATTGGTAAATTTTCTAGTTGTGCAGCAGTTGCTGGTGTGTTTGCTTCTTTATTGTTTTTGAGCTTATTGAGTGTGTTTGCCATATGGATGACTCTTGCTAGGAGTACACTGTTTATATGTAATAATAACTGTATTTTGTATTGTATTTGGTCATCTATTGAGATGATCTGATTGGGATCTATTAAATTTGGCATGGGTGTATTGGTACTATCATTGTTTTTCATGTTCATATTCATGTTCATGTTCGTGTTCGTGTTCATGTTCATGTTCATATTCATATTCATTGGAACTGACATAGTAACGGTAGTTTTGGTCTTGATATGTGAATAAGAATTGGTCAAGTGTGATTTGAAATTATAGAATTGATATATAGATGAAAGCAGATATCTGTATATATGTTTGTTCAAGAATTTGTATAAATAGAAGTGACAGGTTCGGTGATCATCGGTGTATTTGGTTTCCTTTTTTGCTTTTCATTGTTATTTTTTTTTGCAATATTTGTTTGTTTGTTTTTTTGAATTTTCCAGAGAGTGAGAGAGTAATTGTAGTTAGATAGGCGTTTAAACAGAGGGAAGAGAAATAAGAAGTTAGTAACATATGGTTTGATTCTACAAGGTGAGCGAGTCTAGTGATTGTGATATTTATTATACAAAATTGAATATAATAAGATAAACTGGTAGTAGCATATATGCCGACACTGTAGATAAAAATACCGTATACACCAGCAATACATATTTTACTAGGTCGAAATAGTATTACTGCCTGCTACAACACAAAACCGTTGTAGTTTAGAGTAGCATTTTAAGTGATTGACAGTATATAGATCAAAAATAATAAAGAGGCTACACATCTTGAAGTAGTAAAATACAATAGATGGTATTTAACAGTCCAAAACGCGAAATAACATGGAATGTATCACCAAACCAAGGCTGATTGATTAATCACTACAAATATTTTCAAATTCAATAACGGATTCTTCATTGTTTTTGCCGTGTCTTCAGTTTAACACATAGTAACATACACTAATTGAAAATCGTACGCTAACGATACAAAACAACTATAGATTGATCGCCATTTTTTTTGAACCACCTCTAGACTGTCGATAGCTTTTTATGACTTTAGAACATCTTTTGATCCAGTTCTTCATAAAACATGTAACCATAGTCTAGACAAATTTTTTAGACAAAAATTGCCCGATACCCTTGAATACTCGGACCATATGGTTAACGTCCATTTTATTGGAAGCAGTCTATAAACGACTATAGAAATGAATAAAAAAAATGTCCAAAAATCCAAAAAATTGAATAAATTTAGTCTAATCAAAGACCACGACAGTCTAGTCATTTTCAAAATTAAAATGAATAAATTTAATCAGGTAAACTATAGACATAAAGTATAAGAATAAAATTTATCTGACTAGATGTCTAAGAATGGAATAATTATGAATTTATTTATTTTATCTATATTTTTTACTACTTGCTTTGCTTTTAATATCTCTGGAAAGCCTCCAGAGCATTTTGAACCTTTTTCTCTGGCTCCTGAAGAACCTGCTTTCTATGGAAATGAAGATTTTTATGGTAATATGGATTATAATGGACAGGCTATTGGTGAATATACTTCTATTATTGAAAATACTACTAGTTATGCTTACGCTAATTATGGTTGTAATGGTGCTGATAGTCAGAAAGATTTAGAATTAGTTTTTGGTTGGGTTGTAGCTGATAAAACAGAAGAAACTAAAAGGGTTGCTTTACAGAGATTGAATGCTTTTGATGAATGGTTAGATAGAGATTTACATGAGTCTTATGTTCAACAAGGGGATGTTGTTTCAGCATATCTTTGGGTGGGTAGTAAGATTCAAAATGAGGGGTTTAAGAAGAATATTTTATCTATTTTTAAGGATGAAGTTAAGAAAGATGGTATGCCTGAAACATTGTTTATGCAGCATTTTGGAGAGAGTGAATTAGACTCTTTTGGAATTATGGTTAGTAGAGATAAAGAATTAGTTGGAATAGCTGATAGAGCATGGAGTAGACATACTAATTTTAATATAGTGTATAAATATAAAACATATAAAAGACCTGTCTGTTATTTAAATGATAATAATAAAAAGAGAATAGATACAGATGAAAGTGGTATAATTGGTAATTGTATAACTGTAGGTTATAAAGGTGAAAGACCAGTTACTAATTGGGCTGGTATTACAGAATATTCTTTAAAAGGATACAATCGTGGAATAGACTTTAATGATTTATACGATGGACACTTAATTTGTAAATCTGTTGGTAAAGTTATTAAATGGACTAAGCAAACTGATTGTTCTAACTCTGATAAAGAGAGAAAGCATACATCGTTTAGGTATAAACGTGGTGATAAAACAGATGAATCAAAAAAAGATGCTTTAGAAATATTAGATGTATTTAGAAATGTTTTAAATAATATTCAAGGAGAGTCTTATGTCATTGAAAAAGAAGGTGTTAACGGTTATGCTTGGGTGGGTAGTAGAGTACAGAATAAGGGTTTTATTGATAATATTATAAGTGTTTTAAGAGATGAAGTGACTAATTTTGGAATGCCTGATTATATTTTAATAGAAAATAATGTCAACAATCCTTTAAGAGGCTTAGGTATAGTTATATCTACTAGAAAAGTTTCTAAAGATATATTAGGACAAGCTGCTAGAGCATGGAGTCAAGGTAAAGACGCTAATTTAAAATATGATGGTACAAAGTTGTATCCAAATAGAAATATTTGTTATTTACATATACAAGATTATAAAGAGATTAAGACGGATACAAGTGGAGTATTAGGTGATTGTGAATCATTTGTTTATTCAGAAGATAAAGATATAAAGGATCAAACTCATGTCGACATTGATTCCTTAAAGGCTTATAATTCAAATCTAGATTTTAGTAATTTAATAGATGGTATGAGGATTTGTAAGACAGTAGGAAAGCAACCAGATAATAGTGATATAGAAGATGACGATGATTGGGAAGAGGAAGAAGATATGGATGATTATTATGATTATCATAATTGTAGAAATGTAGTGGATGGAGATTTAACTAAAGATTATCCATTCTGTAAAACAGAGAATGTAATTAAATATGTTTTAGACGAAAGTACTAACCATAATAATTTAGTTAGTGATATTTTAAATGATTATGATAATTATGATAAATATTATGAAGCATATGCTAGAGCTATTTATGATAATATTACTGACACTTTCGTGAAATGGGGTTTTAAAGAAGGAGGTTGGTGTAAATATTATACATATGTTGACGATCCAGAAATAGATCCATTACCTAGAAACTTTAGTAGTTCTTTATATAGTAATACAACTGACATATCATACTTATATAATTCTATAAATACAACATATATAGAAGAACATTTTCAAGATTTAAATGCTCCAAGTATTATTATTTTGGGTCCAGTTGGAGTTGGTTCATTAGAAATAACTAGGAATCAAACCATTTTAAGGAAAGAGTTTGATCCATGTCATATACCTGGTCCTGGAGACCTTTCAGTTTTAAATTTTAAAAATCATGTTATTTTAGAAGATAATACATCTGCAGCTATAGAGTCTTTTAAAGAATATTCTGGTTATGAATTACTTGGTCCAAATGTATTTGTGGTTAGGAAAAAACCAAAGGAAGTACATATAAATAACAAAAAAATTATTATTGAAAAATCAACAATTTTAGATGCTCATGTTCTATATCCAAATGTTTTAACAAATGTTACTAGGGAGAATATTACAAATATAGCAGATTTAATATATTACGCAGGAACAAGATTAGGTTATGATGATCCTGATGATATTTATGAAAGTATAGAAGGGTTGTTATTATATGCTCATGTTGCAGATAATAAGTATTGTATTTGGTATTATTGGTTTCGTAGGTGTGTTCTTTGGAGGTGCCGTAGGTGTGGCTATAGCTATAGTAACAGAAACAGCAAATTTAATCGCTCATGCTGCTATTAATGATGGACTTACAGCTGAAGAATTAGTTACTTCTATAGTTAGTATGTTCTTCCCTATATTTGGAGAAATAGCAGCTGGTGCAAAGTTTGCTAAAATATTTAAAACTATTAAGATGAACAAAATAAAGAATAAAAAATATCTAAACGAATTCTCCCATGTGCTAGAAATTAGAAAAATACTTAACAGAGATAAAATATGTAAAGCCTAACCAAAGAAATCGTTAACATTAATTTCTTCTACATTTATTAATGGATGAATATTAGTTATAACTTTGTTGATTTTATCTAAATCAACCTTAAGAGGTTTTTCTAAAATCTCTTCCTTTTCAAAGTCTAGATGTTTATAGAAGAATCCTAATTCCTTAGCCATATCTAATTGATGTTGGTAGATTTCAAGTGCTCCAGAGTCGTGAGCATATCTAGCAATATCTATATCAGGTTTTAAAGCGAGTTTTTTGTAAAAATTATAATAACCATAAATGCAACTTACTAATCCAAGCTGATATAACATATTAGGTAATTTTATTAATATTTTGTTTAAAAAATTGTCCGAAATAATTGTGTGATTATATAGATAGAACGGTTTATACCTTTCAATTAATTCTTCGTTTACAAAACCATTAATAAGAAGATTAGAGACCGCAGATTTACAGACACTGTCTGGAAACTTGTCTTCGTTATTTAAAACCATTAGAGCAAAGTTAGTACAGACCAATGCTCCATGTTTAGCTTCTTTAAAATCACCTAACTGGTATTTCTCCACGTCTCCAATGTATGCAAAATATTTATTCATTTGTTTTAATTATTTTTGTTTTTACTGATTAGCTGTTGATAATAAAGACTTAGAACTATACATTATTATAGTATAACTGGATTGGTGTTTTTAAGCTATAAACTTTATATAATATGTATCCCTATTTAATGTATTTATTCTTTTCTGTTTCTCATAATTTTCTTGTTTCGTTTTTACCACGCGCGAACTTGTGAAAAACTAAATGAATGTAAATGCTGTTAATAGATGAACTGAAGATATGAAATATTGCTTATTTTACCTTAATCTTGTAATATTAACTTATTGTTGGTTAATATTCCAGCAGTTTTCATATTTAAAAAAGTATTAATACATAGTATATCCAATAGATTTGTTCTAGCAGGTCCAGTACCATCAGCTGAAGTATATATATCATCTACTGCATCCATTTCAACTATTTCTTCCATACTATCATCAGTTAATTCCATATCCTCCAAAAAATTATTTTCAAAGAAAAAATTTAAACAATGTAAATTTAAATGTAATTGAGAGGCTCGACTATCCATTTTATAATAGTTAGAAGATATCTCTGGATTTTCGTCAAACATATCACATCTATCTCCATCCCAATAATGTATACTCTGTTTCTTAGATACTTGATCTCTAACAATATTATCTAATTTAAAATATATAGCCGCTGTAGCAACACGCATATCAGAATACTCTAAATTACACTTAAAATAAACATCCTCCCATTTCATTATAGTAACATAATAACTAACTGGATAATTATATAACTTATTTCTCTTTAATAATTCTAAACAAGTTTCTTTGCTTGGAGAATTGGGGTGGAAAATAATAATAGGAACATGTTCGTTAATTATATCGTTCTTTAGATAGTTACTCATAATAAACCTAGCAGAGATAGCTCTCTTTATTGTAGGACATAATTCTATTTTAGATTCTAATAATTTATAAGCGAAATAGAAACTACGTCTCACACCTTTAACTATGTAAGAAGTAAGATATTCATCATCATCTAATGATTCAATATTATATATTTCAATATTATATAATTCAATAAACTTTTCATAATTAAAATAATTTGCATAGAAACACAATTTATTGTAATTATCTGACAATCTCTTTTCTATTTCAAAATCTTTATTAATTAATTTGCTTACAATTCCTTCTAACATTTTAATTGCTAAGATGAAGATTAATCAAATATTTTGGTTTCTTATTTTTATTACAAATATAATCTGTGAATCACTTTCTGCTCCCTATGAATTTAAAATAGTCTATGATTACCATAAGTGAAAATAATATAAATTTAGTATAAATTTATAACATGTATAATGCAAAGTAAACAATACGCCTCTTGGATGTGGAGGGTGGAAACTGGGAGAGAGACAGCCATGTGTAGAAACAAAATGTGTTTTTGTTTACTACAAAGAAACTAATCCAACCAAATTAAATGTGGGTGGGAGACAGAGAGGCAGGCAAACATTCAAACAAACACGAACAACAAACCAATGACAACACAGCATCATTTCTATTTCAACGATTTTTTCGTGTGGGGAGATCAGATCTCGGTTTGGCATTCTGTTTCTGTTTGTCTGTGTAAGGCCGAGTTTATCATGTCTCCGCACAGCTACAGAGTGTGTCACAAAACTGGCATGGCGGGTGCAGAACATACGGGATCCTGGAAGGAGACCCGATCGGGGAGGAGGGGAAGGGAGTTGAGACCAAACAAACAAAAAGCTACACTCGTCCGTCCAATTATCTGTGCAATGAAAAAATACTGTTGGCCAAGCAGACAGAATGCCAATGGTCTCACTTCCTACTTTCTTGACACAGCGAAAGAGAAAACAAGTAAAAGTGCGGTAGCGCCCTATTCCAGTAACCCGAACTTAACCTTAAGCTACTGTGAGCTGTCTAAAAAACTTTGTGTGACTGCTTTCGACGCTGTATAATATACAGACAACACATAAACATAGACATACACTACAGTAGAACAGTAGAACAGTAGAACAGTAACAAAATAGTCCCTAGCCCCTAACTGTAAACTGTATTATCCTATAACAGTTAGAGTTCTACACAAAGAGATTTAAATACAGCCATACATCATTTCAGATGTGAACTGTCTTGTCCTTGGTTTGTCCAAGGGGAAGCCCAACAATTTACACACGCCTCTTTTCACTAACACAAGGTACCGCTAAGAGTTCCCACCTGCCCATTTACCCCCTCCGCCAACACCTGTCCGCGCCTAACACAGTATGCTGCGCCGGTCGCTGCGTGTCAAGCGCGTTTCTTTTTCGTTTTTCCATGGATTATTTTTCGGGTTTCCGCAGTGTTCGTTTCTTTTTTTTCCCACTTTTCACAGCATTTTCGCGGTTCCTTCGGGTTTGTGCCCTTATATCCCATCGCAGCTTGCACTTTCAGGTGTTTACTACTAGGCTCTTTGTAGTAGTACTCCACTCTACTGGTTAGTACTGTACACAGCTTAATTTCCAGGAAAAAACAACAGCTAAACAACCAAAACACAAACAAACAAACAAACAAATAAACCGAAGCTACACTAAACTCAACTAAACAATTTCATTATGGTGAAGAAATTGTCACTTTAACAGCAAAATCCGAAAGCCGGAGGAGAAAATCAACTGTCTTTCTCTCTATATAACCTTCTTATGTCTATAGAAAAAAAAATTTTCTACTATATATATCAATCACCCTCTTTTATTGTAAATCTTTTCTTTTATCTTATGAATCTATATATACAACAAATATTTCAACTTCAAAAATATATCTATACCTATATATATATACTTGTATAACTACACATTTGCTATTTTGACTTTCACTGCATAGCTCATTTTAATTTCATTTCATATTATATCATACTATACTATACCATAACATACCATACCATACCATACCACATCACACACACAGCATAACTACCATACATCATGACACTGGACTTCATTAAAAGTTTCTATAATCTACTCATTAGAATCATTAAATCTGCATTGAACAAAAGAAATATCTTAACTCTGCCGTTGAATTTCTTCATTAATTTTTCACCTGTCTTTCTATGGCTTTCTATATTCAATAACGCAGGCATGATATCAGTCGATATAAGACCAAAGATTCACTCAAAGATCGCTTTTCTAGGTGATGCTTTCTTATTCGGTGACTGGTTTAATGAACTAAACACCCAGTACTCAGACAACTTCAAACTGACTCATTTATCATACATTACAACTACTGCATTCTCAATCATATGTCTGACTATTATCCCTATTTTCATATGGTACTACCTATACTACATTAGAAAGATCAACTACAACATAACAGAATGGTACGACAATATCTTCCATTTTAACAACAAAAGCAACCCAAAGAGAATAAGACTACTCCTAATTCCTTTTTTCACCCCACTCATATCATACATTATTCTAAACTTAGACCATACTTTCGCTTCTCAAGCTACTGAAAACTTCACAAAGACAAAGGATCTTCTAGCATGGTTCTCTTATGTCATTCTACATCTCATCGCTCCAATTCTAACTGCTATATACTTATACGTGTTCCATCCAGCAGGCACACTAAAATGTTTCTCCTTTGCTCTCGGTCTACAAAATATCTCAGGTGTATTCACTCATCTACTATTCCCAACTGCTTCTCCATGGTTCACTCACTTGTACGGTATCAACGATACTGAACACGTAAACTACATTCAAGAAGGATTTGCTGCTGGTTTGGTAAGAGTAGACAATCATTTGGGCACACACCTAAATACCAACGGGTTCCATTTATCACCAATTGTCTTTGGTGCCGTTCCTTCTTTGCATTCAGGTATCGCTTTCCAATGCTTCTTGTTCCTAATTACCAGATCTTCGAGTCTTAAGCATAGATTCTGCAATGACAGACATTTAAATAGAGACGAACCAAAAGATGATACTGTCATTCAACTAACTGAATTTTCAGACGTCAATTCCTCTTCCTCTTCTGTAGATAGAATCGAAGAAGGTGACGATAGTGAAGACACCACCAGTAACGACAATGTAAGTATCAATGATAGCATGGACCTAGAACAAAATAACGACGACAACGGTTGCTCAGATTCAAAAGAAAGTGTACAATTTGTCAAACTATACAATGACAACTACGAATACAGCGAGAAATGGATCTTCAAAATCTTCAATAAAGGTTTAGTTCCAAAGATTCTAGTTTCCTGCTATATTCTCTTACAATGGTGGGCAACTATGTACTTGGATCATCATTATAGATTCGATTTATTCATCGGTATGCTATACTCATTGACAAGTTTCATCATAATCAATTACTTCGTACTACAACCAAGAGTTTTGAAGAGATGGATCGATCTGAGAATGGGCAAAATACCCGATGATGATAATGAGGCAAGAACTCTAGGGATGAGAGTCTTTAAAGGTACAAAGATTGAATGGTTTTTCGATCCACTAGCATAATTACAATCATAATCACACCTATTAATCAAAATAAACTCCATATATATACATAACATAGTAAACAACCTTTTTATATTCGCATATAATACATAACAGAAAAGTATATTGATATCACTCTAGTTTTCAATAGATTCTTCCATAATAACTACAAAACCAGTTTATTCCTACCACATAATCGCAGTGGTCGGGTAAATATCCTATTTCTTAAATAAATTACAACGGTCAAGAAAAAAACACATCCCAACAGCAGAAAAATTCAAATTGTACTACCACCATGGCAATGGATGGAATTTCAACAAACCCAAGGATAACCACAACTAACCCTTGACTCCCTCTATATATATAAACACATACATAGAGATATGCATATATAATACATAAATATAGATTTATCAATTCATAACAACTTAAAAAAGAATTCACAAAAACATAAATATATAAGATGGCTCTCACTGAAAATTCACCAGCTACCGCAGCTACATTACCATTACATATGTACATCAGACCATTGATCATTGAAGATATGGCACAAGTAACAGAACTAGAATCAATTGGATTTCCACCAAATGAAAGAGCATCAAAGGAAACAGTTGAATTCAGACTAAGAGCATGTCCCGAATTATGTTCAGGTTTGTTTATAAGAGATTTTGATCCTGCAACTAAGGAAATTCTAAGTGAAAATCTAATCGGCCATATCCTTGGTACCAAAATCTCAACAGATTTTATTACCTTGGATAGCATGAAGTTACATCATGATGAATCAAGTGATGTCTTCGCCATCCATTCTTTAGTGATTGATCCAAAATATCAAAAGAAAAATTTGGCCACTTTGTTATTAACTGATTACATCCAAAAATTAAGCAATCAAGAAGTCGGTAAGAAGATAGTCGTAATTGCTCATGAACCATTAATTCCATTCTACGAAAGGGTAGGATTTAAAGTCGTTGCGGAGAACAAAAATGTCATTAAGGATCCTGCATTTGCAAGCTCAAAATGGATCGATATGGAAAGAGAATTAATCAAAGAAGAATATGAGAATTAATCACACCATACATAAATACGTATATACATATATTTGTAAAATAGAATATTTTTAATATACATATTCACGTTACTTTTCTTTTGTTAAATAAGGGATATTTGGGGTAAAGGTTTATACACATATTTAAATTTTATACGCAACAGCATTAGAGAAAGCAAGACTAGAAGAGCAACAATTTCTACTTACACAAATTTCTATTCCTTGTTTTATATTAATGATGATCTTAGACATAAGGGATACATATCGCCAATGGGCTTACATATATATAAATGTCTCTTTTTATTTATTTATTATCCACATTCTTGCAAAAACAACTAGTTCTTTCCTTAATTAATTTTCCACTGATATTAAATAGACACTCCCTATATAAACATATAACTAACAATGTTTAAACAATCAATTCTAAAACTTAATATTGCCACTGGCAGACCAGGTCTATTCGCGGTTTCAAAATATATTGACAAAGGAAAGAGACTCTTTGGAGGTGCTAGTACGTTAACCAGGCAGAAAAAACAAGATGATCATAGAATGAAACATCCAGATGCAGAAGACATCAGAGAGCAGAAACTATTCGATGAGAACAAAGATAAACTAGAGAGAATGGAGCACGATAAAAATTTCCACGATTTCAAGAAACCTAGTATGGAAGAATTAAAGAAGATGGGAGATGATGCTAGAATCGAACAGAATAGACCAGATGATGGAGTTTATTAAATACATATGTGATAGTTTACATGTTTTATTTATTCACCTTTTTAGATTTATATATGATTACTAATATGATGGTAATTTAATCACAATTTTGTCACCCGGATATTTTCCTTTTTACACGTTTGAAATGATGTATACGGGTATTTGTAAGTGTATAATTTAGTTGAAAGATCCATATAAGGTATAGGGTGTAAGAACAGATTTAACCCACATTAGTTAATTAAAACATCGCTTTGTGTATATACTCAAAACAGTTGATTAGTTATTCGGGATACAACTATCTAACCTCTCATATTTATAGATACTATAGCACAGAAGGGTCGTTTTGAAAGGTAGAATTAACCTTATAAAACTGCTATCCTTTATTTTTGATCCACCACCTTATACAGTTTTGCATTAAAGTGAAACCTAACTTATATATTCCCATTTAAACAAAATTATCAGTCGCTTAGATACGTGAGTTACCAGATACTCAATAATACAGATGACAGATACTGAAATTACTCCAGAAGCAAATGAAAATAGAAACGAAATATATTGCACCTCATTATCACGACTGTCACAGATAGCAGGAACCTTTTTATCTGATAGCAGAAACGACAATGCATCAAATAATAACGATATGAAGGTACTTCTACAGGAATGTATAGATACTTTATCAAATTACAGAGATTCATGTAAAAAGTTGAAAAAATTAAATTTATTAGACAATAATGTTAATATCGATACTATAGAAAATAAGGCTGAAGTCTTCAAACTTTTTGAATCTACCTACATTTATTATAAAATCATCCATATTACAATACTAGTAAGAATTCCAAACCTGGAAAAATTTAAACTAATTAAAAATGATAAGGAATTGCTAAATAGCAGAAAAGATAGAGAATTGATGGAAATTTACAATACTCTCGTTAATACCCTTTTAAACGATGAAAATATTGCAACAATTAAAAACTTTATTAAACAAAATTCACAAATTGTACAATCCAAAGAAAATATTAGTAATAGTTTTAACGAAGAAGCAATAAATGACGTTAAAGGTATCTTTTTAAATTCCTTGCCCGAATCGAGTTCCTATATAAATGCAGATCAACTAAAAGAATTGATTAAAATTTTTGATGACTCCACACTGCTAATAGATATACGTCCAAGATTAGAATTCGATGAGAACCATATTAAATCCAAAAATGCGATATGCATTGAACCAATATCGTTTAAAGATTCTTATTCAGATCATGATTTAGAGAGGAAATCATTAATCACTTCACCAACAAATGAAATTAAATTGTTCCAAAATAGATCAAACTTTAGATTTATTATTCTTTACACAAATATAACCGAGAAGACACGGATGTATGAGCAAAAACAATCATTATTTTTACATATTTTGAATAATAGATCTTTTGAAAAACAATTAGATAGAGCAAAAACAAAAATTTTTGTGTTAAATGGGGGAATTTCAAATTGGATTAATATTGGTGGCACTATTGAACCATCAAATAAATATAAGGCCATCTCAACAGATACAAAAAAAGCAAGCTTAAATGAAACCGATGATAGCATATATATCAATGGTAATACTTCCAGGTTAAGCCTACAAACATTTCCAAAAATGTCCCCGAGTATCAGCACGTCAATGGACAAATCAATGCAAGATATGATGTCAACCTCTCCAAATGTATTAAATGGGAATTATATCATGCCTGAACAAACATCACCTTTGAATAATGTTGCAAGAACTTCAAGTTTTAAGAAACTTTTTTCAAACTTCAGAAGTACTTCATCTAATTTAGAATCTCCCATTGGTGCTAGGTCATCATCGCCTGCTACCCCTCCATTGACAATCCAACCAAAGCCAACAACTCAATTATATTCATCATCTACATCTGCGCTATCTTTTACAGCTCCAGACACTTCCCCCCTACCCATCCCAACTCATGGTGGAAACTATACCCAATATCCCCAAGCACCCTCTTTAATGACCAGTAAAAATAATAATGAAGATATGAGCTTGTCAGTTTTTTCCAATCAACACCCAATTTTAAATGTCAATACAAATGATCATAAAAGTGTTAGCTCCCAAATAAATAGAAATATCACACCAATAGGTACTCGTTGTATGTCTCCACTTTCCAAGTCAAGATCACCTTCATATAGTTCAAATTACATAACGCCCATAAAATTAGGAAATAGGTCCAATCAGACAAGTCATTCACATACCCAAAGTATTGATAGTGAAAAATATCCAAAACCATTTCTCTTATCAAAGAAATTTGCACAATCTTATTACGGTGATGTTGGTAACTCAAATGGGAATAGTAATCTCAGTAATGTAACGGTGCTGAAAAATACTGGGTCTGATTATGCAACAACAGAACAGACATTACCTGAGATACCGCAATTGCCGCCAAGACCAGTAATTTCATCTTTGTCAAATGATTCATCAGCAGCATCAAAACAATTGTTTTCTAACGTCGTAGGCAATTCAAATTACAACAATTATTACCAAAAGGATGTTGTGTTGGATTTTATCGTTGGCTTAGAAAATATGGGTAATACCTGTTATATGAATTGCATTATTCAATGCCTTTTAGGGACTCAAGAATTGACTAAAATATTTTTAAACAATTCATATGAAAAGCATATCAATTTAAACAGTAAATTAGGCTCACGAGGTGTGCTAGCAAAGAATTTTGCAAGGTTAGTTCATACAATGCATAATCATTATGCACAAGCAGTTAAAAAGGATACTTCAAATAAGAAAAAAGTAGTGGTGCCAGTCAAACCACAAAATTTCAGGTTAGCATGTGGTTCAATAAACTCTTTATTTAAAGATTGTTCCCAACAGGATTGTCAAGAATTCTCTCAATTTTTATTAGATGGCTTACACGAAGACTTAAACCAATGTGGTGGAAACCCACCTCTAAAAGAACTATCCAAGGAAGCGGAGGAATTAAGAGAAAAGTTATCATTTCGTATTGCGTCCTCAATCGAATGGGAAAGATACTTGACCACCGATTTTAGTGTTGTCGTTGATCTTTTCCAAGGCCAATATTCTTCAAAGCTACAATGCACAGTTTGCAAGCATACATCCACTACGTACCAACCATTTTCTGTATTGTCGGTGCCTATACCAACATACGTAAAGAACTGCAATCTAATTGATTGTTTTAATGAATTCACTAAATTAGAAAATTTGGAAGTAGACGAACAATGGTCATGCCCCAAATGTAAGAAAAAACAACCATCTACAAAACAATTAACTATAACAAGATTACCAAGAAATTTAATTATTCATTTGAAAAGATTTGATAATATGTTACATAAAAACAATTCATTCATCGACTACCCATTTCATTTAGATCTAACAAAATTTTGGGCGGACGATTTTGATGGCAGGTTGCCACCAGGTGTTAAAGACGAATTACCTACTCGAGGTCAAATTGCACCATTTAATTATAATTTATATGGCGTAGCTTGCCATTTTGGTAGTTTATATGGTGGCCATTACACAGCATATGTTGATAAAGGTGTTAAGCAGGGTTGGTATTACTTCGATGATACTAGTTATAGAAAAATTAAAAACAATAATGAGCCAATCACTTCAAGTGCCTATGTTCTATTTTATCATCGCGTGTATGGAATGAAATAGTAGTAACTTAATTATGGTAATAGTATATAAATACATATGCTTGCATACAATTAATACTAATATAAAATTAATCATGAGCACATCTGAGAGGTAAAATAGATATATATATTCTTTGTATTATAGCTTGTATATATAGGTTAAAAATTGATATACAGAGACAATGCTTCTGGAAGAAAGTTTTACTTTCTGTTTAATTAAGATGCAATAAAAACTAAAGAAGTGTATTATTTGATTTGCTTAGTTGTTAATTGGTAAAGGCAGCTATTCCCAATCATCATCATCATCATCTCCATCTTTAAGCTCCTTCTTTTTATCATCAATTAGGTCTTTAGTTTCAATGTTACACAAGTCAATCACATCCTCTTTCTTGATAAAGACCATTGATTCATCCTCAGGTAAATTGGTTGAATCCGCAGTGTTTGGTGCTTCTACCGATTCCTCCTCTTCTTCATCATCCCAACCTATTTCTTGTTCACTAATGTTTTCTGTTTTTTTACTCTTTTCTAAGATTTCCTTTCTCTTTTCTTCCATCTTTAGGATTTCACGTCTCTTAATAAAATATATAGTCCAAAACTGTTTATAGCTAACTTCCTGGGGTACAATCTCATTCATTAGCTTTTCCAAAGCTTTATCGTTCTTTAATATTTCACTGATTTCATCAGTTTTGGCATCAATATCAATTTCCTCGTTGTCCTTCTCATCAGACTTATAATCCAAATAAATGCTTGAATTCGTTGATAAAATTTTCAATTCTGCTTCTGTTCTATTGCCAGCAATCGTCTGAATGCCATCCTTTATTTCATTGGCATTCTTATTATCATCGTCATCATCATTTAAAGCATTTGAAGTTAATTGAACCACAGCATCTAATTTGTTACCTAAAGTGTCTGTAACACCAGACCAAAAACTTGGTTTAGTCACTTTATTCCAATAAGAGGTTGCAATATCTTCCACATTTGCTAAATTCGAATCCAGCGTACTTAAATAGTATTGTGCTTTTTCTGTTGTGTCCTTATCAATAGGCAAATTCAGATTAATACCTTCTGAATTGTCATCTATGATAGTTTTTAGGTTTTTTGTAGTCTTCTCATATGCATTATTAAGATTATCCTCAAATTTGTTAAATAGATCATTAGTCCTTTCGTCCTTCTGTGTAGAAGCATTTTCATCTGTATTTTCTTGTTTTAGTGCTTCTTCTTCATAATAGAACTCCATTGTAGCTTATTTAAATCGTTAATTTCAGTTATATTTTCTATACCAACTTAAGTAATCGAAGGTGTATGAACTTTTACCAGATATCAATCTGCCACACAAATAATATATTTGCTTTCAGATTCACGTCTATTGAGTTGGTGTTTCTCCCTTACAACATCAAAAACATTAAAAGAAAAAAAAACATGATTTTAAGCCCAAAAGAAATAAAATAAAAATCGAACCATATAAGAACACACTCAAATAAAATACTCAACACTACAACCATATCATACTCATTGCATACAAGAAGGCACCGAATGTCACTAGTAACACCGTTACACTTTAATACTGTCCAAATAAAGCTCTATAGGGGGTCATACCCTTGTGAAATAAACCTTTCATTTTTAAAGACCCTCCGACTTAAATACATCCTTTCTCTAACACCTGAACCTCTAAATGAAACAATATCAACATTCTGTAAAGATAATAACATTAAAATGAAACATATTGAATGTAATGATAAACCACCAAAGGATAAGACAAAAAAAGTTAAAAGAAAGAAAAAGCCAGTACCGATAGAATACGATGTTGTGATAAAGTGCATTAAATTTCTTATAGATAAGAGAAATTACCCAATTTATATGCATTGCAAAAATGGGGAACTGATAAGTTCGTTGGTTATTGCATGTGTGAGAAAGTTTTCATATTGGAGCACCGTATCAATTCTTAATGAATTTCTGATATATAATTCAAGCATAAATGTTTACGAAAGAAGTTTTATTGAAAATTTTAATTCAGAAATAGAGCTTGAAGGACTAAAGTTGGCGGATAAGGTACCATGGATTGCAATGCAGGTTGTTGGGATAAAGGATAAGAACAAGAAGAAGAAAAGCAAGAGTGAAGGTGACAGTAGTGTGGCTACTGTAAGCAGCAATATACCGAATGCTTTACCAAAATTGAAATTCCATAGCCTGTAACCATTTTATTGTATCATTATACATCTCTTCTGTATAGATAAGTAATCCAATTCATGAATCATCCTGTAATTGATTGTTTTTTTTTAATATTAGAAAAAAACGCACAATTGAAAAACGACGCTGATATTGTACCAATTAATTCATAAGATGGCTGATATCTTATAAAGGAATCTTAATGTGGCAAGAGTAATTATATATATTGATACAACCTTTGTAAATGATATCGATATATGATATCCATAAATATGCACTAGAGCCACATCAAACGCACGCAAAACTTTCTATCAGAGAAGGGGAAATGATTGTATATACGATTATTTCAATGCTGTCCAAATCTAATTGCATAGATGAACAGACATTGAAATATATCTGTAGATTTTTTACAGTCGGTAGTTACCAGGAACTGATTCATTCCAGAAACATTAATCAACGGTGTGGTTATCCTCTGTGCCACAATCAAGTTATAGACCAGAGGGGTTCTAATATGTTACTAAATTATTGCGGTGACCTCCATTTTGATTGTTCGCAATATTTACAAACACAATTATCTGAGGTTCCCTTATACTATCGGGAAGGTGTTCATATTATTCATAGATTTAATAATGAAGATGTTGAAAAAGAAAATAAAACATACAATGTCCAACTGTTTGAAGAGCTTATAAGAAACAAGGAGACAGATTATGAACTAGACTCATTGACTACAACTATGAATACGTTCAATTTTCAGTAATGATACAGTTTTCTCAACTTGTTTAAGGTCCATATATGTTTATGTATCTATATATTTATATATCGTTTCCCACATAACAACAACAGCAACAATATTCCAAATATAATGACTCCTAAAACTCATTGCTTTTAAGAATTGAAGGTAAGTCACGGCCTTGTACAAATGGGATTGAAAATGGTACATCATTGACTACCATATTGTCAAACCTTTTCTTCCTCCTATTATACATATCTGTGGTCTTTTGAGTAAAATAATTTATACGAGCACCGTTTTTGATCAGTATATTATCTTTATAATTATCAAAATATTTTTCTCTCTTTTCAGATATTCGATACAATTTCGTCATAGCTACTTTAATCGGTATTAACCAGCTAGAAATATTGGACACCTCAAGGTTAATGTCGTTCGCTGGACTGGAATCTGTATTGATATTAATCTTATTCCATAGACCTGCGGATGAATGCACAGTAAGTTTTCCAGTTTGAATATAATTCTCCCAGGTTGCTTCATGTAAAGCCCATTGGGCATTAATTTCACAAACTGCCAATCCATCCACCACCATCTGGTGCTCTTTCCTCACGTTGTTAATTAATCTCGTTAATTTTTTTGATTGATTTTTGCCCTTATTTATAGGTGACCTTATGAACCAAATAGTGCTTCTCCCAGCTTTTGTGTAATTCAATAGAACACTCGGGACTCCTTTATCTAGTTCTCTTTTAACTCTAGCTATCTTATGCTCCGCATCCCAATGTAATGCCATAGGTAGTACTAATTTCTGTTTGTATAATTTCGGTATCTTTTCAGGTAATAGTCCTTCTGACCTTTGAACTTTCATATATCTATCTAATATTCCCATATTTTTAATGGTCTGTGGGTCTTGATACTGCACTTTATTTGATGGTTCTATTGTCCCTAAAAATTTAGAAGTTTCAGTGTAAATTTCTTTCTTATTCCTGATGTCATTTAGAAGAAGTTGAATATTTTCTAAATCGGTTCTTATTAGGCATTCATTTACCTTCTCCAGTTTTAAAAGTAACGAATATACACTCCAACTGGATTTATTATTCCTGTTGTTTTCAAAAGTTTGCTTAATGGTATTTCTGATTTGCTTTTGAAACAATATAGAATGAGATTTTTTATTGATTACTCGTAGTGTGAATCGATATAAAGTCAGAACATATGCTCTATGAGTGGACGATTGGTTAAAATGTTGGATCATTCCATCAACCCTTCCGATCTCTAAACCTTTTATTCACACTTTAGTTCTAATTTAAGAATTGTGTTGTCTTTTTAATATTTTTTTTCTCTCAATGTCAAATTATGTACCGTTATATATTTAATTGAATAAAAATGTAAAATATTAAACTATATGTTTACAACTAAGATATAATATGAATAAGTGGTTTAATGATATATATGATTCAATGCATCATCAATTTTTAATGCAATAGAACTAAAATGAAAAAATTGAATGTCAAAGAATTGTTTAATTCTAAATATTTAACAATATAAAAATAGATATAAAGTAATAATTAAAAGTTATGAATTAAACATCCTAGTTAACTAAAGCGGAAGCAGTAGCAGATTCGTATTTCCAGTTTGGTGGTAAAACGGAAACGGTTCTGTAGTATCTGGCTAATCTGTGAATTCTAGATTCGATTAAAATTAATCTGAACTTAGCATCCTTATCCTTTCTGTTTCTTTCTAAGTGCTTTCTGACGGCGACAGCTTTCTTAATTAAGTAGTATAAATCTTCTGGGATTTCTGGAGCTAAACCGTTAGATTTTAAGATTCTTAAAATCTTGTTACCAGTGATGATTCTAGCTTGAGTAACACCGTGAGCATCTCTTAACAAGACACCAATTTGAGAAGGAGTCAAACCTTTTCTGGCGTACTTGGTGATTTGCTCAATAACACTTTCAGTGGATAACTTGAACCAAGCTGGAGCGTTTCTTGAGTATGGAAGAGAAGAGGAGGAAATACCTTTACCCTGTAAAAAAAATTTAAATTTAATTAAATAACATTGTTAGTAACGTTGATTCGAGAATAAAGTATCAATATTTCAAAATTGTATACAAAAGAAACCACCTAGTATCATTCTGCTCACTCCTTTAAGCATACTTTAATTCGATCTCTAATATATTCAAAAGCCCAGGATTATGGATGTTTCAAAAATATCAAAACATAACATTCACGTAATTACAATACAATGTCATTATAATTTACAATATAATATCAAAGTAATGAACGTTATAATCCTATATGCATCTACCAATTATAAATCTAAACTGCAGAACATAATTTAAACCCCTCATACCGAAAAGATTTAAAACATCGCATATATACGAGTATGTTCAGAAGTAAGAAATATAATACAATAGATGCCGTGACTATGGAAGATTGGAATCACCCAGCTAATACACCTAGAGGTACACTAAATAAATAATGTTCTCAAAACAACAAATTTATTTCTAAAAATATTGCTGGTGTACACCAGAAATTTGAATAAATAGTGATCCGAATTAAAATAAAAGAAAGTTAAACAGACAAATACAAGGAATGCATTCGACTTTTGACAATTCTAATATTTTTTAAATTAATGTAATCAAGTTGCAAAAGCAACTGTTTGACTCATTGTTTCAGTTATAGACATACGGCACTGTGCATACGACCCATTTTGACTGATTTCGATGTTTGTGTTGCTGTTCTTTTTATTAATTTAAATGTATAAAAGTTATTCAAAATTAATTAAAAAACATATAAGATAATTTTGATTGGTATTTATCCAAAACTCATTGAAAGATGAATAGGTGAAAATTTCCATAATCATATAATTTCCGTTTACAATTCCACGGTGCTTCGGTTTACAAAATGCGGCAATTGAAAAAATGAAATGAATACCAAAATTATATTAAAAAAGAAAGAAAAAACTTTTTTATAGAACGTGTATGGGTGATATAAAATGTACGGATGTATATATTGGGTAGTCATAAAAAGTGAAAACTGCACAATATGATAATAAGAGGCATACACATATATTTATTCAATAACCATTTAAATAGTTTAATAAACAAAGAAATAATGGACTTAATAGTGTTCATTCAATATTATATAAGTGCATAACTTATGCAGTATTTTCAATCTGTTCTATCAATTCCTCAATGTCATCATCATCTTCTAATCCAGAAGATACTTCAACCAATTTATAAGTACCACATTCATTTCTGATCATTTCTAACGCACCAGCGTATAACATTTTCCACTCTTGACTCACCACAGTATTTGGTTTCCAATACATTAAGACTAATGGCGTTTGTTTAATACCATCCTTATTAGTAATTGGATATGCTAGCAATAGAAATCTTGGAGAATTATCAGGCATAATTTCACCCAATTCAGTTATGCTTGTCAATTCATCCAACTCCTCTTGTTCATCTTCAGCAACAACTATCTCGTATGATGGTTTAGGTAAAATTTTTATTGAAAGTCCCTTGACAGTATCTGTTCTCCCTGTGGATATACGGAATTTTTTAATTTGGGTCTTTGTTTCTGATGAAATATGATATAATGATGACATGTGTCCTTAATATGATTTGCTAACTATAAAAATTAATCCTTATCTCTCGAAAAAATAGCTTCTTATAAACTTTTAGGATTGATTTAGTGATAAAGTTGCTTATTTAGCTGTTTACATAATTAAATACTGTAACTTTATTTCAGCTTCGGGGAGTTTCTGCAGCGTTGAAATTTGTTCCCCTTTAAAAAGGAAATATACAGCAGATACACATAGTATACACATAGTATGCGCTACAAAAGATAATATTTTTAAAATTAATTCTAGTTATTGATACTACTATTATATATGCTGTATAAAATGAAGCCTTTATATAATTTTGTTCCTATTTTTTCTTATTTCTTTTTTTGATTTAAATTGTTTTTGTTTTGATGTTTTTTAAATTGTTCTTGCAGGCTGATATGACATGATTTTGATTAATTAGTTTCAAAAAATTTATCATATTTACAATCTTCAGGAGTTCTTGCAATAACATCTTCAACATCCCATCTTTGGACACGGCCGTCCCAACTTGATTTACCGGAGTTTAATTTCAAGAATAATTTATCACCAACCTCACTAACGTGACGTAACAAATAATCAATATCTTCTTTGGTTAAAGATGAAGACATACAAAATCTAACTCTTGATTCAATTAGTGGAGTTGCAGGATATGCAACAACGACAACAGCGATCTTTCTTTGTAACATCATTCTTGAAAATGCAGGCATCTTTGAAGGACAATATAATAGCATTGGAATAACAGGAGAATCAGCATTACCATATACAATAAAACCTAACCTTTGTAGACCCAGACGTAAATAACGAGAATTGAAAGCAATACGTTGTAATCTTTCAGAACCCTCACCAGGGTTGATATTACCGATAATTGTTTCAATCGACGCAATGATTTGAGACAAAACTGGAGGTGGAGGTGGTTCGGAGTAACTGGCTGTGGTAATGTTCAATCTTAAACTATCGATAATCCATTTATCAGCAGCGATATAACCACCCGCTGCACCAAATGATTTGGTGAAAGTGCCCATTAAGATATCAATATCATTTGGATTAACTCCAAAGACATCACAAACACCACGACCGGAAGGTCCCATTGCACCAATAGAATGGGCTTCATCAACGAAAAGATAACATCTGTATTTATTCTTCAATTCAATAAGTTTTGGTAAGTCACACAAGGTACCTTCCATTGAGTATAAACCTTCCACACAAATTAAAATTTTCTTCCATGGACGATTTGTCTTTGGTTGACCTAAAACAATTTGTTCCCTGATAAGTTTTTCTAATGATTCCATATCATCATTTCTAAAGGTTTTAACAGCTGCACCAGATAATCTGACACCAGTTCTGATGGAGGTATGGTTTAATTCATCGGAAAGAACCAAACATTTTGAATCCAAAAATGCATTAAAGAAATTAGCATTAGTACTGTACCCCATTGAGAATATCATAGCGTCCTCTTTTCCAATAAAATCGGCAATCAATTTTTCTGTCATGACATGTAAATCAGTAGTACCAATTTGAGTTCTTGGCCCACCTGAATTAACACCATATTGATCTACAGTTTTCAAAGCGGCACTGGTACATTCTCCTTCACTTTCAGCAAAACCAAGATAATTATACGATGAAAGATTCAAACATGTAGCAGTAGTACCTGCGTAAGTATAATATTCATTTAAATTATGTGAGATTCTTTCAATGCAGGAAATAAACCTACCTGGCACACCAGTTGTTGGTCTTGAAAAACAGTCATCAATTCTCATCTTTAGTCTTCTAATGTAAAAACTATCAAATGCTGAATACCATGGTGCTAGACCATCATGTTCTAAAATATCTAAATGCTTCTTGCTTTGGAATCTTACACCTAAGAAATCATGGATATGACCTAAGATGATCAGGATTAGATAGTTCAAGTATGTTACTAATGTGATATAATATGGTGGGGTGTCGACTGCTGGATTCTTTATCGAGCCAGTGTATGCTTTAACTTGGTAAAGATATGATTTATCTGATAATGTACCATACTCGTTCTCTCTCTTAGTATCTGCAGGTAGATCGCCTGGTTCGCATAAAGGAACACGAGGATAGTTAGCTGGTGTACTCATTGTGTATATTAACGAACTTTATATTTCTTTAATTAATACACTAAACTAATAGATATTGGAAATAAACTATCAAAGGTATGATATCAATGAATAAATGAAATTAATAAAAACGATCGACAAAAAATTAGAATGAAAAAATTATTTTCCCAAATACTAAATCTGAGATAAACCTAACTAATGAAATTCTCTTTCCTATTTGCTTAGTATGCGTGCAAACTCTTTCCTGTCTTTAGTCAACCTTCTGTGGTTTCTCGTGATTGAGTATATTCATGTATTTTTAGCCATGTCTACATACTTTTTTTTTATTTATTTGTTTATTTTGTTTGTTTGTTGCTCTGTTGCATTCATTCACTTGATCGCAACAAAAATCGCCAAAAAAAAATAGGAGTAACAAAAAGAGGAAACAGTCACCAAACGCAACCAATTATGTTGTACAGGAGAAGAGTAGTAAAATAAATCAGTTAAACAGGTGCTCAAGGCTTGGGATGTTTATGCTAATAATATAATATTGTTCCGTATATATTTCAAAAATATGTTAAGATAAAATGATGTAAATATGTGTGATATTCATTTTCAAATATTTTCAATTTGATGAATGCAATTTACAATCATATATTTCTTTATGATATTTTTACTTTATATATTCCCTTGCATTTTAATGCTGATAATTAATCATAAATATTTGAGCTTCATTATATATATTTAGTCGTAGTAAATACAATTTTTATTAATATATTGTTTAATTTATTAACAAATTATTAAATGATGTATATATTTTTCCATGGCATAAGAACAATCAGTCTGATATTCATTTATATTTTTTTAACGATAACCATAAAATTACATTATATAGAGTCAAATTAAACCAGAAACATCATTAATTTTCAATGCTTCCAATTTCGTAATTTCCTGGTCCAATCAATCTTATAAAATGATCACATTTTGGCGTTTCTTCTTGTACATGTGCAACAATAAGTATTGTACCTGGCCAGGAATTTAGAAATTCATGACACCGAAGCATCACATCACTTTCCATCCCTGAGAAAGCTTCATCTAAAATCAAAACTTCTGGATTCTTAATCAAACTTCTTATAAACAATACCAACTTCTGTTGGCTAACTGTCAATTCACGAAATGTTTTATTTGTTTCAATACTTTTCAATCCAAAATATTTCAAATACATATCAAGACTATGCTTCTGATCCCCAGTTAAAAACTCCCACATTGGAAGGAAATTGTTTGAAGAACTTTCACGGAGTCCTGAAGCAATACTTTCCCTAACAGTTGTCTTATCATTGGATTTCTTAATAAAAATAGCATGTAATTCCGGCGAGGACATGCTAATTCTTTTGTTAATATCAAAATAATTTGATTTACCAGTTCTTCTTTCTTGACCATTTTCAACAACCTTTGAATTCCAAGATTGAGGATGTTCTGCAACAATTAAAGATAGTAGAGTTGATTTTCCTGTACCATTATCACCTTTTATATGCCATTTACTAGCGGGCTTTACATCCCATCTTAGGTCTTTTAAAACGGGCTCACCCTTGTAAGTAACATCAATTCCCTTCAGTTCAATATGACTTGGTAATTTAATAATTTCGTGATGTGGTTTTTCATACATTGGATGTGTGCATATCAAATCATTAATACCAATCATATCTTGTAGCCCCATCATTTCCCTATTATTTTGTTTTCTTTGCAATTCTAACTTATTTTTTACTATGTCAATATTGCTTGACATATCATGAATATTTCCACTAAATAATATACCACTTTTATCATCCACACAACAAATATGCGTGCACCATTGTGGTATCTGATCCTGATACCTCAATCCAATAACGACTGGTATATCGATATCCTGTTCACACTTAGACAAGAATTTCGAAATCAGAGCTACCACACTGGGGTCTAACCCTAAAAATGGATCATCCATCATTAAAAGATCAGGCTTTTTCAATATAGCTCTTGCTAGCCTTGCTCTTCGCATTTGTCCATTACTTAATCCCATTGCCCATCTATCTTCTAATGAAGCCAGCTGTAATTCCTTAATCAGCTTTTCATATAAGGACATGTCTACTTTACGGTTACTAGTTGCAATATCATATGAAACATTATTCGAACCGATTGAATTGTCAAGGATATATTTCTTGCATGTTTGATCAAATTCATCCTTAAAGTATTCATACCGAGCACTAAGATGTGCTGTGGGGATAGCTCCACTGAATTGAACTTCTTCAATATGAACCGGAGTCCCTGATGGAGTTTCCTTGTAGCGAAGTGACAATTGTGGAGATGCCAGGTATTTATTAGAGATAATATCCATTAACTTGGATTTACCAGGCCCCCAAAACACCCATTTTTCATTGGTTTTTATTTCAAAATGTTTAATTGGATTTGGGAAAACAGGTGGAGAAGATTTGACAATTGAAGATTTGAAGAGAGCATTAGATATTTTAACTATAAAGCCATCTTTTGGTGACATTGCAAGTTGTTGGCTAGTTCAGAAGGTTACCAGTAATATCTATATTTACTCTTTTTTCAAGCTCTTTTTTAAATGGAATCGATGACTCTTTTTCTGGGTTTAAATACTAAGAATTATAGGAACACAATGGAGTCAACGACAAAACTGACAATACAACACTTAATTTTGTCTTGTGTTCAAAAAAGCTATATATTTCTATATAATAGTAACGTATATTACATAATATATGTTTGGGATAGTTCCGGTATAGAGATATTCCAATACTGCAGATTGTGCAAAACTTAAAATAATTGCATAACTTTTCATTGATTGAAATAAGCGAAATGAATATGACTATACTAGGTGATTACCACATTATAAACATGAACATATATATATATATATATAAATTATCATGATGCTCTTCCCCTGTAGCTTTCTCAGCGATTACTTTTGTTATGTTAATTGTATATTATTTTTTTTTTCCATAAAGTGAATTTAAAAAAATTAAGAAACCATTTTACTAAAAAATGAAAATGAAAAATGAAAAGTATTGAAAACGATCAAAGCACCAACAATAACAGAGCTAACTAAGAGGTGCCTAATAACCGATAATCTATCAATAAAGTACCTAATATACACATACCAACTTTATTACACTATGTTATTTTTTTCCTTTTTCAAGACGTTAGTGGACCAAGAAGTTGTTGTTCAAGTATGTTTTCGTCCTCCACTCCATTAATTTTTATTTACAGCTTAATTTACTAACAATATCCAATTATTATAACAATATGAATAACAATAGCTTAAAAATGACATTGAATTAAAAGGTACATTACAATCTGTTGATCAATTTTTAAATTTAAAGTTAGATAACATTTCATGTACTGATGAAGAAAAATACCCACATTTAGGTTCTGTAAGGAATATATTCATTAGAGGTTCAACAGTTAGATACGTTTATTTAAATAAAAATATGGTTGATACTAACCTCTTACAAGATGCGACAAGAAGGGAAGCTATGAGTGAAAGAAAATGATACCTGCCATGCATGATGTATATGTAAATATATATACAATACTATAATAATATTTTCAAAAACAAACAAACAAACAAATTAATGCTAATAATTACAATTTGATACATATATGTGCTTATATATACATGTATGCTGTGCGTAGATACTTTGTAAATTCAAGGTTTGGGGTCTAATAACCTCTTTTCACAATTAGCTCTGGTGTGGCCTACTTCATTACAGTAAGAGCAATTTATCTTATTCTTTTTTTTATTCTTTTTCCTCTTTGAGCTTTTCACCGTGTTATGTACATCAACTATATCGTTCCTCTCTATAGGTACTTCTATAACTGGTATTAATGCGAATTTTTCATTGCTGCTACCTCTTTCTACAATTTCAATTCCATTTCGAAGGATGTTATCTAGTTTACTTTCATTGACTTGAAGGGAATTATTTGATTCATTGGTATTCTTATTCTGATCTAAAGCCAACAATAAGGTGATAAATTTGTTTAATTCTTTAAGCTTATGTTCATATTCTACTTTTAACAGGGTGCCATCTTTTTGTTTTTGTAATATTAAATTTGCTAAGATATCCATAGCATTCGATATTTTCCTGATATCCTCATCTGCATCTTTCTTTGAAGTGATATTTTTACTCATTGGTGACATAAACAAAGGAATATATTCATATGTATTATGTTTTCAATCCTTGAGTGTATTTGTACCTTAACGTCGATGTGATAAAACTCATCTATTTTTTTATTACATATATTTTTTCGATTATGAAATTATACATACAACGCTTATAGCCATGAATAGTAAGCATTTCAAACAATATTTTGTTCTAAACCAGAAAGAGACTGTACTTTAGTAACTTATGAGGTGCATTTGAAACATGTTCAGAAGGTTAATCCATCATTGATACTCATGGAGACAATAGACCGTTGCCAATATCATAATATAGTTCGTTGTATAAACCTGTTTCAAAAGACAAAAGACAAAATTAAAATAAAGGAACAGCAACGATATACATTTTGAAGAAAAAAAAGAATGGTATGTCTAAGTTAAATGAAGATTATGTTCCATGGCAGCATGATATTCAATCAAAGATCCAAATTATTAATGTTAAAATTAAGTCTACAGAAATATGGTGTATCAGAGTTCCAATATGACAAAACTATTATGATATAGAACTCACCACATATACCAACTTCAAACACATGTAGAAATATGTCTTCCATATACTATCAATGATTTATATATTCAAAATATGTCATACAATTATGCATATGATAAAGATATCACGTAGTACGAATTTTAATGTTACAGCAGCAATACCAAATTTGAGAAGCCGATGCCTTATAACAAGAATTGTTAATATATTTTAACCATATAAGTATTATAATTGTACCAAATTAATCAAATTTTACTAAATATTACGTAACTGTTATGAATACCACAAATATTCAAGAAATTTGTTGTATCGTCAACTAGACTGATACAATTTATTCAGAACGGAAAACAGAGGGTCAGATGGGTTATTATAATTAATATGTATATAACTAACTAAGTATATAATATCTAAGTATATAATATCTAACTATAATTCAGAGTGGAAGCGCAGATAGTTCGGATCGACAATCAATTGTTATTCGTTATTCAGATTGAGTAATAATTACTTGTCTTTTTTATCTATTAATCTAATGTTCATAATCCTATAAACTCAGATCTCCAATGTCTATAAACTGGGAAATTATGCCACTATTTATACTTTTCGAAT
>JAJLYB010000114.1:0-37403 GCA_030674245.1 Jamesozyma piceae
CGATAAGTTATACTATTCTCGTTGACCATCATCTGTGACCATTATAAGTTAATTGTTTGTAGTCGAACATTGATTTCCTTATATGAACACTCGTGTCGTTCATAACTTTCTATATGCTATTGTTTTATTTTCGTGTTTCGTGTTCAATCGCGTTCGTGGTTGTTAGTAACCTTCGTATTAAACTTGATATCCTATAAACCACCCATATTATATTCATAGTACCATATAATCTCCGTTTCAGCATAATCTAATCCCATTTTGCTTGTGTTAGGGATATACCAAGCTTTTTCTTAATAATATTCATAGTTGCGATGGCATCCTGGGAACTATCATGCTCGCCTGTTTGAATTTTTTCACTCAATATCTCGAATGCTAAATTTTTTAATGACATCTTGTATTTACCAGGAGAATACAATATTGCGGTATCTATAACTCTCTCATGGATTATTCTCATTACATTTAAATCATTTTCTAAACCATGGCCAACTAATATACTGTTTTTATTAATTAATTCTTTTGACAACACCTTCTTCATTGTATCATTATACGTCAAAGATTTTAAGGGATCAATTTCATGTACACCACTAAAATCACTATTTAAATCAATAACCTGACCAAATGGTTGAATAATATCATCAAGTAGGACATCCAATGTAAAAAAATCAACAATAGTCAACCGTACCATTTCAAACCCCAATGTTGTAAATGCCATTTCACAATCTAAAGCCAAGACATTTTCTTTACCATCAATTTCAGAACTCTTTAGAAAATCAGACACCGTACTCAATTCAGCATAACCATCCCCTTTAAAGACATGGTGTTCAAAGTTTTTACAACCGAGCCTCATAAATGACGCCGACGCTGTACTTTCACCACAACACGGAAACTCATGTATTTTCGAGTCCTGATTATATATTTTTTTAGATGGATGATACGTACAAAGTGTTTTCTCTAATATATCTTTCTTTTCAAATTTTGTAGAACATCGAACACAATTAACATATCTTAATTTTGATTCATCATCAATCAAGGAAGTATTCTTCACAATATACCCATGCTTTTCTAATAAATCCAGGTCCAACAAAAGTGCTTTTAAACCCTCCATTGCCTTTACTCTAGTAGTAATAACAACATTCTCAGTGGTTGGACCCCTTTTGTTTCCATTTATCAGAGGGCGACCAGCAATCTTAATCTTTTTCAGATCACCCTTATATTTCAATAAATCTCGAAGTAAAACGCTCATATTAAATCTATAACTTTGAAATGAGGAACTACTTTGACAAACCCGTGATTCTAAGTCCACAGCTAATTGTTCTAATCGTTTTTGAGGTGCTTTTAGTTTACATTTTGTTAACTGTTGGAATAATTTTTGTAGTATTTTGTATCGATCTTGGAATGGCGCAGACTGAATTTTAAGGTCCACAGGTCTTAGCATCGTATTCGTACCACCACCCATTGAAGTTCCTAATATTTTCTTCTAGTTTATTTTAAATTCGAAACTTACATACTCTGAAGATGATTAAATATAATGGGGCACACAAATAGTCTCTGGTTTTAAATATCCTTTTTTATTTTTCGTTTCTTTTTCAGCGCATCTTGGACGGTGAAAATTTTATGCGATGAGATGGTGAAAATTATTTGGGAATACATTTATAGAATCATCTGTATATATTAACATTTTGATACTAAGTATTGATTGGTTTATCATTAAATAATCATCTCGAAGTATAAATAATACAGTTTAGTAGATTTGTTAAAGAGGATCATATATTTAAAACCAAACAAAATATAGAAAATTATAATAACACAAAACTGTCAGACGTTTAGAAACATTGAATAAAAACTGATAATTTTAAAAAAAATTATAACTAATTGCTACATTATCATAATATTATTCCAACAATGTCACAGGATTGTATTCTTTTGGATTTGAAAAGTGTCAAGGAAAGACACGATCTTTTCAAGAAGACATTTCCTACCGAGCCCTTAAACAATCTGTTTAACTTTAACACTAATGCTAATAACAAAGAAATTTTAGCAAACTTAGCTGAAGTTGCATTATTAGAAAAATCAACATCGGCATACTTATATATTTATAATCCTATTTTCTTAGAAATATTATCATATTGGACTACACATATGAGCCAAAACAAATTCGTTAATGTTCTTGAATCATCGTCAAGAATCATTACTATGTATCCATTAGCCCTGTCAATAATTGAAGAATTCTTAGACAAACAAAACGACCATTTTACTACTATTTTACAAAATCCATCTTCTCAAGGTGAAGAACAACTATTCAAAATTTTATTATCATATTATAGATTATTATATCATAACAAGGAAGTCTTTGGTAAATACATTAATCCAAAAGTTTTGCATGGAATTATTTACACTACCAAAAGTGAATTTTCTACTGAAATTGTCAAATATCTAGCTATAAAAGTATTATCCATATACTTAGATATGGGAGAAAATGCATTAAATGATATGATTCATGGCAATATCACTACGGATGATTTACTTATTGGTCCATATGAAATGGATTCAAATATTAATTATAAATTTTTGGAGCTTAACGAATCTAAAAGATTTTCAAACTTTTCAAAGTTACCAAAAGTTGAAGAATCATTTATTAAATTGCCAAACCGTGACTATTTTGTCATTGAACCAACAGACCTAAATGAAAAGGTGGTTTCTATTTGTGGTGTTCTAGTACCAAGAATCAATGCAACAAGAATCAAAGAACAGCATCCATTATCTTTTGTCCCTACCGATAAGACAATATCTACATTACGTCAATTAGCTAAACAAATCCAGAGCTTTTCCCCTGTCATGCTTATTGGTGGTGCAGGTGCTGGTAAGACTTTTATCATCAACGAATTAAGTAAGTATATGGGGTGTCTTAATTCCATCGTTAAGATTCATCTTGGTGAGCAAACTGATGCTAAATTATTAATTGGTACATATACTTCTGGAGAAAAACCAGGTACATTTGAATGGAGATCAGGTGTTTTAACAACTGCAGTGAAAGAAGGTAGATGGGTTCTTATAGAGGATATCGATAAAGCACCAACAGAAGTTTTATCCATCTTATTATCACTATTAGAAAAGCGTGAATTAACAATCCCATCAAGAGGTGAAACTATCAAAGCCGCCAACGGATTCCAACTTATATCTACAGTTAGAACAACAGATGATACCATAAAGAAATCAAGTGAGAAAAATATGTATAATTTAAATATGATTGGGATGAGAATTTGGAATATTGTCCATTTAGATGAAATTACCAATAGTGACTTAAATATAATATTATGCCAAAGATACCCTGTATTATCCCAATTAATTCCAAAATTAATTCAAACATACGATTCCGTTAAAAAAATTTATTCTGACCGTAGGTTTATATCATTAAATAGAGGTGCCCATGCAAGAGTTGTTTCTGTAAGGGATTTAGTCAAGCTATGCCAAAGATTAAATACTCTTTTTGCTGCTAACAATATAACGAAATGTGACCAATTAATTGAATCTTCAGTCTATGATAGTATATTTGCGGAAGCGACGGATTGTTTTGCTGGCTCTATCGGTGAAGTTAAAGCTTTAGAACCTCTAATCCATACTGTCGGAGAATCCTTAGAAATTGCAAGTTCAAGAATATCATTGTTTTTAAGTAAACATGTCCCACATTTTGAAAATTTTGACGATCATATAACCATTGGTAGAGCTTCACTAGATAAATCTAGAACTTCCATTAAGAAGAAATCAGTAAATTCAACATCTTTTGCTACAACGAATCATTCGTTAAGATTAATGGAACAAATATCTGTTGCAGTGGAAATGACAGAACCTGTATTGCTAGTTGGTGAAACTGGTACTGGTAAAACCACGGTAGTCCAACAGCTAGCCAAAATACTGAATAAAACCTTAACGGTTATTAACGTTTCTCAACAGACTGAAACTGGTGATTTATTAGGTGGGTATAAACCTGTCAATTCTAAAACTATCGCCGTTCCTGTTCAAGAAACGTTTGAATCTCTTTTTGCTGCAACTTTCTCTCTAAAGAAAAATGAGAGATTCTACAAAATGTTACACAAATGTTTCAATAGAAACCAATGGAAAAATGTGGTAAAATTGTGGAATGAAGCATACAAAATGGCACAAAGTATATTGAAAAAGGAAGATAAGGTAGATGAGAATGCTCAACAGGAAAAGAAAAAGAAGAGAAGATTAAATTCCCATGAAATGGAAATCTTGCTGGAACAATGGAAAGAATTTCATGATTTAGTTCAGAAGTTTGAAGCCCAATCAAGCTCAATTGATAATTCCTTTGTGTTTGATTTTGTGGAAGGTTCACTAGTTAAAGCTGTAAGAAATGGGGAATGGCTACTGCTAGATGAAGTTAATTTGGCATCTGCTGACACTCTAGAGAGCATATCTGATTTATTAACAGAGCCTTCCATTAGAAGCATCTTACTTTCAGAAAAGGGTGATGTTGAACCTGTAAAAGCACATTCTGATTTCAGAATATTTTCATGTATGAATCCAGCTACAGATGTCGGTAAACGTGATCTACCGGGTGGTATTAGATCAAGATTTACAGAAATCTATGTCCATTCTCCAGATCGTGATATCACCGATCTTTTAACAATAATTGATAAGTATATTGGTAAGTTTAGCTCTAGTGATGAATGGGTTGGTAATGATATTGCCGAATTATACCTTGAAGCGAAAAGACTTTCAGAAAATAATAGAATTGTAGATGGTTCAAATCAAAAACCACATTTCAGTATTCGTACATTAACACGTACTTTACTTTATGTTTGTGATATCGTGCAAATATATGGTCTTCGCCGTTCTTTATATGATGGTTTTTGTATGAGTTTCTTAACTTTATTAGATCAAAAATCTGCCCAAATTTTGGAACCTATTATTGAAAAATATACACTAGGCAGATTAAAGAATATTAAATCAGTTATTTCACGTGCTCCTCCATCCCCTGGTCCAGACTATGTCCAATTCAATCATTACTGGATGAGAAAAGGCCAAGAAGGAATTAAGGAACAAGCTCATTATATCATCACTCCCTTTGTTGAAAAAAACATGATGAATTTAGTCAGAGCTACTTCCAGTAGAAGGTTCCCAGTTTTAATTCAAGGTCCTACCTCTGCTGGTAAAACAAGTATGATCAAGTATCTAGCTGATATAACTGGTCATAAATTTGTTCGTATCAATAATCACGAACATACTGATTTACAAGAATATTTAGGTACATATATTGCTGATGATACCGGTAAACTGTCATTTAAAGAGGGTGTATTGGTCGAAGCTTTAAGAAAAGGTTATTGGATTGTGCTTGATGAATTAAATTTAGCACCAACCGATGTTTTAGAAGCTTTAAATAGACTGCTTGACGATAATAGAGAACTTTTTATTCCAGAAACTCAAGAAATTATACACCCTCATCCAGACTTTATGCTTTTTGCAACGCAAAACCCCCCTGGAATTTATGGTGGCCGTAAAGTTCTTTCAAGAGCCTTCAGAAATCGTTTCTTAGAATTACATTTTGATGATATCCCACAAGATGAACTAGAAATTATTTTACGCGAACGTTGTCAAATAGCTCCAACATATGCCAAAAAGATCGTTGAAGTATACCGCCAATTGTCTATTGAAAGGTCAGCTTCCAGATTATTTGAGCAGAAGAATAGTTTTGCTACCTTGCGTGATCTTTTCCGTTGGGCACTCAGAGAAGCAGTTGGGTATGAAGAGCTTGCTGCCAATGGTTATATGCTACTAGCTGAAAGATGTAGGACTTCACAAGAAAAAGTGGTTATAAAGAGAATTTTAGAAAAAGTCATGAAGGTTAAGCTAGATATGGATAAATATTACACATCGCTAGAAAATAGAGACCTAGAATCACAGCATTCTGTTGTCTGGACACAGGCACTACGTCGTCTTGCTGTACTTGTATTTACATGTTTGAAAAATAATGAACCTGTTTTACTTGTTGGTGAGACTGGTTGTGGTAAAACCACTATTTGTCAATTATTAGGTGCGTTTATGAAGAAAGAATTGATTACGCTAAATGCACACCAAAACACAGAAACTGGTGATATATTAGGTGCTCAAAGGCCTGTTCGTAACCGTTCAGAAGTCCAAGAAAAGCTCATAAAAGCTCTACAAGATTCGTTAGGAATGCCAGAAGAATTCGATTTGGATAAATTATCAGAGCTCTATAAAATATCTGATAAATCATCAGTAAGTGAAGAACAAAAATCCCGTATTAAGAAATTACAGGAAAACTTAAACGTTCTATTTGAGTGGTGTGATGGTCCTTTAATCCATGCATTAAAGACCGGCGATTTCTTTTTGCTTGATGAAATTTCACTAGCCGACGATTCTGTTTTAGAAAGGTTGAATAGTGTCTTGGAACCCGAAAGAAGTCTTTTATTAGCCGAAAAGGGTGCTTCAGACAATTTTGTCGAAGCAAAGGATGGTTTCCAATTTTTTGCAACTATGAATCCAGGTGGTGATTATGGTAAAAAAGAATTATCTCCGGCTTTAAGAAACCGTTTCACGGAAATTTGGGTTCCTTCTATGGAAAATTTTGATGATGTTCGGTTAATAGTGTCTTCTAGGTTATCAATTGATGTTAGAGATCTCACAGAACCAATTGCTAACTTTTCTGAATGGTTTGGCAAGAAGTTTGGTGGTGGTAATGCTACAAATGGTATTATATCCTTGCGTGACATCTTAGCGTGGGTAGAATTTATCAACAGTACATATACCGAGGGTGTAAATCCATATCCAATTCTAGTACATGGTGCGTCGATGGTGTTTATTGATGCCCTAGGTACTAACAATACGGCCTATTTAGCTGAAAATGAAGATTCATTAGCTGCTTTGAAATTTACCTGTGTAGAACAATTATCTGAATTTGCCCAACACAAACTTTTACCTTATATGAATGGTAAGCACGAAATCACAATATCTGATGATTCTTTAAGAATTGGCCTATTTGAACTACCAAGATTAAACTGTGAAGGTAAGTCTGAATTTTTCAATTTGGATGCACCAACTACATCTGCGAACTTAATGAGAGTTATCAGGGCTTTACAGGTTCACAAACCAATTTTATTAGAAGGTAGCCCAGGTGTTGGTAAGACAAGTTTAATTACAGCACTTTCTGAAATTACAGGGAACAAATTAACTCGTATTAATTTATCTGAACAAACAGATCTTGTGGACCTATTTGGTTCAGATGCACCAGGAGAGAAAAGTGGTGAATTTGTTTGGCATGATGCCCCATTCTTAAGAGCTATGCAACAAGGTGACTGGGTCTTATTAGATGAAATGAACTTAGCATCCCAATCCGTACTAGAAGGTTTGAATGCATGTCTTGATCATCGTGGTGAAGCTTATATCCCAGAGTTAGATAGATCTTTTACATGCCATCCAAATTTTATTGCTTTTGCAGCTCAAAATCCCCAATACCAAGGTGGTGGTAGAAAGGGTCTACCAAAATCGTTTGTTAATCGGTTTACTGTCGTATACGTGGATACATTAAAGACTGAAGATTTAGTCATGATTGCTAACCATTTGTACCCAAATATCGAATCTGAAGTTAGTTTGAAAATGATTGAGCTTATGTCCATTCTAGAAGAGGACGTCAGTAAGAAAAAGAAGTGGGGAACATCTGGTGCTCCTTGGGAGTTTAATTTAAGAGATGCTCTGAGATGGCTGAAGTTATTAAGTAAACAGTCGATTTCTGATGAAGTTGAAATCTTCGATTTTGTTGATACTATTGTTAAACAAAGATTCCGTACCCCCGCTGATAAAGAAAAAGCTCAAGTTTTGATTGACACTATATTTGGTAAATCTTTTAAGAAAGAGACATTTTATAGTATTAACAGTAATTACATTCAAATGAATAATGAGATTACACTAAGAAATTCTCTGTACCATTATCCAACAACTCAAAGGTTATTTCCTCTAGAATGTAATGTTTCTATTTACGAAACTGTACTGAGATGTATTAATAATAATTGGCCTTTAATATTGGTTGGCCCAAGTAATTCTGGTAAAACGGAAATCATTCAATACCTTGCTTGCATTGTTGGTGCTGATGTTGGTGTTTTTTCTATGAACAGCGATGTTGATAGCATGGATATTTTGGGTGGTTATGAACAAGTTGATGTAACTAGAAAGATATCATATGTTGTCAATGATTTGAAAGTCTTATTAAAAGAAATTTTAACTACAAACTTGAGATTACTCAATCATAATTATGATGCAACCGCTTCTGCTTTAGATTTATTAGCTTATATCCTGGATGACGTCATTACATCATCATCATTTTCTATATTTGAGGCAAAATTCAATATACTCTCCTCCTACTTAGTGGAAAATGAGAAAATAATGAAGATTGCTGAAAGAGTCAAAGCATTACATAATATAATTCAAGAAGAAAAAGTAGTTAAGTTTGAGTGGTTTGATGGTATGCTGGTAAGGGCTGTAGAACAGGGCCATTGGCTAGTATTAGATAATGCCAATCTTTGTTCACCATCGGTCTTGGACAGATTAAACTCCCTTCTAGAAACAGATGGGTCTTTGCTCATTAATGAATGTAGTCAAGATGATGGAGAACCACGTGTACTCAAACCACACCCAAATTTTAGGTTATTTTTAACTATGGATCCAAAATATGGGGAACTATCAAGAGCTATGAGAAATAGAGGTATCGAAATATGTATTGATGATTTAAAATACAGAGCAACTGAATTTGATACAAGAATGCTACAATATCCGATTTTGTCAAAAGATAAAAACGTGAGTGAACTCACTGATGATTTAAAAAATCTAGAGTTACAAAAACTGGAACCTGAATTACCATTAGTTAGTTTCATTCCAACGTTTTTATCGTCACTAAGCTCCTTTGCCAGAATTCATGATATTATTTACGAAAATAATGGAAAACCTGTCATTGAAGCATTGGCAAGTATAATACCAATAGATGAACTATCAGAAGTAGAAGGTTGGTACAACAATGTTCTAAACAATCGTGGTTTTACGGAGAAAGGTGCTGCAGTTGAACTGCATGATTATGTTAATTTTTTGGCCACTAACAATATTGTTGAAAAATTGAACGATATTGAATTGATGTCCGAATCCAAAATATTTGAGATACTTGATATCAAAAACCCTAATCTAAGTTCACAAAGCTTATTACCAATTTTAAATGTTTACACGCTGCCAATACTGAAACAACTCTCAGCCAATATCAACTCTCCTGAAGGTCTGTATCTACTTGCTAGTTTACGTTTGTCATTCAACCTGCTTCAAAAGTTAAGACACACTAATGAAAAATCAATTAATGCAAAAATCGATGACTTGAGTTATATTGAGTTATCAGCAGCCGTTTCTAATGGCCGTCATATTAAGAAGGCTCCAAGAATACCTATCTTTACTTTGTTATACAAGATAAATGATCATTTGATGAATAGTGTAAATAGCAACTCACTTTTTAGTGATGCCGAATTATATCAATTATATTGGAAACTATTAGTTATATCTGAAAGTGTATTTGAAGCTGCTTCACAAAAGGATGAAGCACGTTTGAGGGTTTACAAAGAAATATTTGAACAGTGGATATCCTTAGCTGAGAGCCATGGAATCAATACTACGGAATTTTCAGCTATATGCGTTGAGTTTGATAACACTTTACAATTAACCAGAGGCCAATCTGTTACACTATTATGGGAAACATTTAGAAAGTCATATCCAGGCAGCATCGAAGGATGGAAACTCTGGGATACACTTTCCGAATTATGTGCGAAGTTTGATGAAGTTAAACAATTACAATTTTCTGAATCATATCAATCAATTAAAGATTTAACTGACGTTTTTACTGTTTTATTTCAAGATATTTTAACAAATAATATTTCCAATTTTGAAGAATTAACTGAACAGTTAAAAGCTGGTATTGAAGAGTTAGAAAGGATTTCTCGTAACTTTTTGAATAAAAGAAGGCATTTCTTTATGGAGGAGTTCGATAATTTACTAAGACTTCTATTCCATGAGGATAACGACAAATCTTCATTAATTTCAACTATTGCACCACTATCTTCTTTGCCAACACATGATTTAATAAAATTCTCAACAAATAATTATGTCTACCCCTCAATATTCGATATATTATGGTTACCAAAAAATGGTATATATCAGTCATTTACTGAATCTATCATTACATCTGAATATTTGGAAAATATCATGCTGAAATCAAACAAATTTAGATCATTCTCTGGTAGCCAAATCGCACAGACTTTAACTGATGCAAAAACATTACTTATAGCTACAATAAAATCATCTGAATATATTTTGAAAGACCAAACTCACTTATTTTCGTCACTATTACTAGGGTGGATTAAACATATCATAAATATTCATATTAAGGATGATATTGACAACGTAGACCCGAAAGATATAAGCTCCACTGTATTTAAGAATACTGATCCATTCTTTTCAGGAATTTTTGAGCAATATTTATTACCTGCAATGGATGCGTGTAAGGATCATAATTCAGTTGGTGATTTAGGTAAGGCTTGGGTTTTGTTTGGTGTAGCACTTATCACCTTATATGCTCCAGACACTCCTTCTGATCCGGCTGTTCATGACTATGTCCTGTATGATGTCTTTATGAAACACAAGAATTTTTCGCAACAATTAACGGATAGCTGGCATACAGTTCGCAAAGTAACAAGTGGCGATGATGATATTACAGCAGAAAGGTTAATTAACAAGGTCACTGATGCCGATGCCCCTCAAAAACCAAGGATATTCCGTCCACAAGAGCCAGTCGACAATTTATTCGATGAATGGAGTGCATTCCTAAATTCCACAGTTTCTTCTGAACAAACTTCTGATTTGATGAATGCAATGGATAAATGGAACAAAATATCTGACGATCGCCATGCAATGTTCCAACAGAATACGTCTAACTTTTTGAGACGTCTAGAAAATGGTTACAAATATTTCTCTGATTTGAACGAGATTTTTGCAGGTTATGTCCTATGTATGAAGTTTGGTTTTGATTTGTTGAAACATTCTCATGTTGAAGCTAAAAAGGATATCAATGTCTCATCATTGTGGGCAATTGATCCATTAGTAATCTCCGATAGTGCTCACATAAGCGAATCCTTTACTGAATTGAGCAAATTAATAAAGAAATCTACGGTTGATGACACAAGCTCTGAAACAATCCTAATATTTTTCTTAAAGCTGTACAAGTCACATAAGGGTGATCCAGATTTAGCCACATTATTGAACAACGTACTACATTCAGTTTACTACAGATGGTCTTTAAGACGTATGAAGGACGAGCAAAAAGCACAACAAGAGTCAAGTATGTTTAGATATGAAGATAGAGATGATGATATTGAAGCAGAATTCAAAAAATTATTCCCTGACTACGAGGATTCATTAACTTTAGATGAAGGAGAAAGTAAAAGTCAAGAAACTGATTTTAATGATGTTTATTACGATATTGCTGCTGCATATATGGCTGTTTTTGAGGAAGATACTAATGAAGATTTGTCAGACTTAGTTCAACAAGGTTCTGCTATTGTAGGTCTGATGATCAAAGAATCTAGAAGACTAAAATCTCATAATTTGACTGGCAATCAATTAACTTCGGTAGTAAACAATCTTTATGGACAGATCAACTTATTTGATAAAGAGGCTCCTTCAAAAAATATAAATTTCTATAAGGAATCATCTATTTCGGATTTACAAGATGCTGTTAAAATGGTTGACAACTTATGGAAAGCAGTTCATACTTTACACCAGCAATGGCCAGAGCATGCTACCCTGAACGAGTTAGAAAGAATATGTAAAGAATTCTTGGAATACTCTGTCGATACTCCTTTGGCTAGACTTCTACAAAAAATTGAACAAATATATACTTTTGTGGTTGAATGGGAAAAATATGCGTCATCACAAGTTTCTTTGAATGCTCACATCAAACACATTACAGATTTAATTGTTTCTTGGAGAAAATTAGAATTACACACCTGGAATGGTCTATTCAATACTGAAGATCAAAGTGTCAAGAAATGTATTGGTAAATGGTGGTTCTACTTATTCGAAACTATTATCATTTCAGGTCTCAACGAAGATTCTAAATCTGAAGAAGGCAAAAGGAATAATACTAATTTATTAACCTCACTAAATGTATTCTTCAGTAAGAGCACATTCGGTGAATTTGATATACGTTTACAACTTGTTGACTCATTTAAGAAACATGTCGAATTCTTAGGCATGGGCACCTCTGATGTTGCTCATGCACTAAACAACGTACTTTCTTTCTACAAGCAATTCAAACAAACTATATCTGAACAAATTATAACAGGTAGGAAAGTATTAGAAAAAGATATTAAAGAAGTAATATTGTTAGCTAGTTGGAAGGATGTCAACATAGACGCGTTGAAACAAAGTTCCCGTCGTTCGCACAATAGTTTATACAAAATAGTTAGAAAATACAGAGCTCTACTGGCAACCGGTGTCCTTCCTTTAGTTGAGGGTGGGTTACCATATATTCCAAACTTACCATTACATTTAAGTAAACTGGGTACTGGCTCCTTTGCTGAGTTCGATTTAGAATCAAGTAAACAGCTAGTAATGAATGTTCCAGAATGGAATACAAGATCAAATGTTTTGAAGAACGTTGATGTTGTCAATAAGAATATGGCTACGTATATCAGCGAAGTTTCTAAACAGTCATATCCTAATTTTGTATTGCTAATCAAAGATTATGCTAGAGAAGCCGATAGATTAAAAGAGGAAACACCAAATGTCTATAAGAAAGAAATTAAGAAACAATTAGCTCAATTGAAGACCCAAAAGAGCAAGCTATTTAGCGATGCCTTAAAAGAATTAAGGAGAATTGGTTTAAAAACTAATTTTAGAGCTGATATTCACAAGGTACAAGATTCTGCAACTGCTATCTTGGCCAATTCCCTATCATTTTCTGGATCAGACCTAGAGGAATCAGACAGCTATTACTTCAGAATAATCGATCAACTTCCTCGTTTAAGAAGTGCTGTAGCTAACCCTGCTGAAGATATTCCTCTTGTTGGTGTTGAAAAGGGTATGGCTATCGCAGAAAATCTAATCTTCTCATTAATTACCACTAGACAACCACTTTATAGGTTGGCTACAAATTACACTAAATTTAAGTCATTACGTAAAGAAATGGAAAGTTTCTGTTTCTCCCATGGTTCTATTAAGCACTTTTCATTACATGCCAATTTTGATAAGATGAGCTACTTCTGCCAATGGTTACCAATTTTAATCGACTATGCTTTGAAGACATTATATGTTATTGACAATTCCACTTCAACGTCCTCTGATACTTCATTCCTACACAACAGCAAGAATCAGCTCTTTAATTTTAAAACAAAGCTTTCTGATACTGAAATTCTGGATTCCAGAACCTCCCAAATATTATCTGAATTTGAGAATTTTATTAAAGATTTCATAAACAAGGCCAACGAGAGTAAGTCAAAAACAAATTTTTTTGTGTATGATACAATCTTAAGCTGGATCAATCAAACTAATGGGGCCACTATAATAAAAAACGAAGATAATATTGGATTAAAGCTGCAAGATATCGATAGTACATTCCGTAAAGTATATACTTCGATTATTTTAGCTTTCCAAAAAGTAATGGAAAATAATAACGAGTCTGTTGTCGAAGAAGAAGATAATTGGCTCTCTACCACCTCAAAGAAAGTAATGACCAATATTAAAACGCTACATAGTGGAGCAATTATTAAAAACATGGTAGCCTCATTAAATTTATTAAAGAGCAATGATTTCTCAACTACCGATTCAATTATGGTTAGAGCAATTGCAGTTTTCACAATGCCAGTTATTAACCACTATTTTATTTTAATGCGTACAGTTATGGATAAGGCAAGGTCTTACTATATTGATACCAGTCATGGTACTTATATTTTAACTAATATATTACACAATTTGGCCAGGAATGGGTTCTGTTCTCCAGAACCCCCCAGTGAAGAAGTCGAAGATAATAATCTACATGATGGTACTGGTCTTGGTGATGGTGAAGGTGCTCAAAATAATTCAAAGGATATTGAACAAGATGAAGACTTGACTGAAGATGCACAACAAGATAACAAGGACCAAAAGGAGAAAGATGAAAGGGATGAAGATGAAAACGAGGATGATGCTGTAGACATGGAAGGTGATATGGCAGGTCAGATGGAAGAAATTTCAGATCAAGAGGATGAAGAAGATCAGGAAGAAGATATGGAAGAAGAAGAGGAGTTGGATGAACAGATTGATGATCTTGATGAAAATGATCCAAACGCTATTGATGATAAAATGTGGGACGAGAAACCGGACGAAGATTCCAAAGAGAAGAATTCTGAGAAGAATTTAGATAATGCTGATGACAATAACGATGTTCAAGCTGGAGAAGATGAAGACCAAGATGCTGATAACGGTGAAAACGAATCCAAGGAGCAAAAAGAAAATGAAAAAACTAATGAGGACTCTAAAGTTGAGGAGGAAGAAAAGGATGATAAGGAGAGTGCAGAAAATGACGAAGATGCTGACGAAGAGGAAGATGTTGGTGAACAAGATGATGAAGTTAGAGATGAAGAAGGTCAAGAATTAGATAATAATGTTCCTGATGTGGAAACTATGGACTTACCAGAGGATATGAATTTAGATTCGGGTGATGAAGAAGATGGAGATGAAGAAGACGAAATAGAAGACTCTGATAACGATAACAGTTTAGATAAAGAAGAGGAAAACATCGAGGACAACATCAATGCAGATCAAATGGATATAGATGAGGTTGAAAATGACGAAGAAGAAACTACTGAAGATATACAACAAGACGAAGAGTTCGACGGGGCTGATGAGAATGCAGAAGAACAGGAACAAGAACAAGATCTTGAACAAAATGGAGATGGTGAAGAAGAAAATGATTCTGAAGAAGTTGATTTAAATGAAGACCAAATGCCTAATAATGAAGACAAGGAGAATGGTGCTGATAACGATGTTGAAGGTTTAGATGGTCTCGATGATACAATGGACGAAGAAACAATTGATGCTGAAGCAGCTGTTCAACAACAGTCAGGTTCAAAAGGTACTGGTTCTGATTCAAAGGATATTGAAGAAAAGGAAGATATTGGTAGTTCTGGTAATACACAAAATGCTCACCAAGATGAACAACCAGAAAACGAGATCAATGAAAGCTCAAGAGAAGAAGCTAAGGAAACATTAAAACAGTTAGGTGACAGCTTGAAAGAATTCCATAGGCGTAGACAAGAAATCAATGAATCTTCTAAGAGAGATAACGAGGAAGAAGAGTCTAAACCTAAAGCTAACGAACGCCCTGATGAATTTGAACATGTTGAGGGTGCAAATACTGAGAATGAAACACAGGCATTAGGTTCTGCAACTCAAGAGCAATTACAGTCGATCAATGAAGATATGGCGATTGATGATGATTTATCTGACCGCGAACAAGAAAATAACGATGATGATTTGGAAAATGTTGAAGAGGATCATGATATGTTCTCTGATGAAGCTATTAAAGAGGAAGAAGACATTAAAGATAACGAAGGTAAAGATAACCAAAATGACGACGCCAAAGGAACTGGGGTGTTTGCTGGGGAAAAAAAGGATGTGTTTGATCAAGATACATTATTAAATGAAGATAATTTAGAACAAGGTCAACAACAAGAAGACGAATTAGACCAAATGATGGATGAAATAAACAAAGAAACGGAGATCGAAGCGGGTAATGAAGTTGCCACAAGAAGTATCGAAGAATCTCGTGAAATTTGGCATAAGAGTGAAATTGCTACTGCAGATCTTGTATCTCGTCTTGGTGAACAACTTCGTTTAATTTTAGAACCAACATTAGCTACCAAATTGAAGGGTGATTATAAGACTGGTAAAAGATTAAACATGAAGAGAATTATTCCATATATTGCTTCACAATTCCGTAAAGACAAGATTTGGTTAAGAAGAACCAAGCCAAGTAAACGTCAATACCAAATCATGATTGCGTTGGATAACTCCAAATCTATGAGTGAATCAAAATGTGTTAAACTAGCATTTGATAGTTTATGCTTAGTCTCCAAAACATTAACTCAACTAGAATCTGGTGGGTTATCTATTGTCAAGTTTGGTGAAACGTCAAAAGAAGTTCATTCCTTTGACCAACAATTCAGTAACGACTCCGGTGCAAAGGCATTCCAATGGTTTGATTTCCAAGATACCAAAACAGATGTTAAAAAATTAGTCGCAGAATCAATAAAGATCTTTGAACATGGTCGTGCTATCACTAACTCTGATCAATGGCAATTGCAGATTATTATTTCAGATGGTATTTGTGAAGATCATGAAACTATCCAAAGGTTAGTTCGCCGTGCAAGAGAGAAAAAAATCATGTTAATATTTGTAATTATTGACGGTATAAGCTCAAGTGAATCCATCATGGATATGAGTCAAGTTAACTACGTTCCAGATCAATATGGTAATTTGCAATTAAAGATCAATAAATATCTGGACAGTTTCCCATTTGAGTTTTACGTTGTAGTCCATGACATAAATGAATTACCTGAAATGCTATCGATAATTTTACGTCAATATTTTTCAGACTTAGCATCATCATAATATGATTGATCCAATTATATAACAATGTATTTATAAAAATTGTATATTATAAACTATTAAAGTATTTTTAATACATCCATACTGTTAAAACGTAGAAATGATGTTCTTTGAAGCATCCACTAGAGTATTAAAATCGAAGTCGCAGCCCTAACAAAACATAGATACACCCACAAACCACATTATTTTAAACATTTAAAAGATTTTTTTCCAAACGTGAAAATTGCTCAAAAAGTTTTATATAAAAAAGCGTTTGAAAGAAACATATAAGTTTACTTTGTACAATAACTTCTACATTAACTATTGCTAAATATTGCGTTGTTACTTGAAAAGAGTTCAACGAAACAAGTACGTGCTTGCGTTAACAAGCAGTCTTTCCATAGAAGGACTTACAATTAAAGAATGAAAAAAGAATTAAAACAATATGTTTCAACATATTTCTACCAGTAGGTAGATTTTTTCATATTCTTTAAATTTTAAGGATGTATACATTTATACGAACTTATTTTGAAATGATGATAATATTGACATGTTGCTCGAAGAATTTTTCGATGTGAGCACAATGATTTCTCAAGACTACAACGGTATCTGATCATTCAATTATATATATATATATATATATATATATGTTTACTTTTTTACATAAAAAATATCTTGAAATAATTTGTAATTTGTAAGTCAGTTACCCAATACGAGATATACCAGAATTGATCCCATCTTTAATATGAAGTTCTTAAAGCAAATTTACTAATACCTAAGAAATAAATTCTTTTCTCTTACGGACATCCTATATCAAAGTTTTTTTTCCCAATAAACTTTGATAAATAAGAAGAGATGAGATGAGGTGAAGAGATTAGAGAAATTGAAATTTGATAAAACAAGAACAACTTAACTACACACTAACCACCAACCAATATTTAGTATACGATATGGCAAAGGGTAAACCAAATCATTTACGGTATAAACATCCGTTACCAATACACCAATTAGACGACTTACCACATTTAATACCACATAATCCCATATCATGGGCATTTTGGTTGTACAAATATTTTACGAGTACAAATATTTTACCAAAGAAAATACATGTTGATATAATAGGTGAAAGTTTTACTCATTACTTAATTAAAGATGCGAATGATATGCTATATCTCTGGGATAACGGGTTCTTTGGTACTGGCCAGTTATCTCGTAGTGAACCTACATGGAGGCAACGTACAATAGCTGCATACAATGTAAACACTAACTCTGATAGCGATAAACCTGTAGCGAAAGGCTTAAGCTTAGAGAAGGTTACAGAAAGGAGAAGACTCCAAAGGTTGGAATTCAAGAAAGAACGTGTCAAACTAGAGCAACAAATATTAGAGTTGCGACAAAGAGGTGACACAAATATTGAAGAAGTTAATGAATTATTAGAAAAAGAACGCGAAGCTTTGAGAAACTTTAAGGAGAATCAAGGTAGTCTTGATGAAGTAGATGATAAACAAGACTTCGTCGCAGTCAGAAATAAGAATAATGAGTTGCTTGATGATTCAGGCAAAATTAAAAGTTTGGAAGCCTTAGAATTGATGCCCGTAGAAGCAATTTTCTTAAGCTTCGCAATTCCTGTCTTAGACGCTCCTGCTATTGATATAATCAAGTCAATAACCAAAGGAGTTAGCGAATATAACGAAGTTTTACACAAATTACTAATAGAGTACGTTGCATATCATCACTATAGATCGCATGGCTGGTGTGTACGGTCTGGTGTTAAATTTGGGTGTAATTATCTATTATATAAGAGAGGCCCACCTTTTCAACATGCTGAATTTTGTATAATGATAATGGGAAGCGAGGAATCAAATCCGTATACATGGTATTCGAGCATTGCTCGTGTAGCAGGAGGTGCAAAGAAGACACTTGTTCTATGCTTTGTAGAACTCATAGAGGATAAACAAATGGTACTACAATATTTGAAAGAAGGTAATTTAGTAAAAACATTTGAGAGCTATAAAGTCGGTGAGGTCATATATAAAAGATGGGTTGCAGGTAAAAACAGAGATTGAAATATATTATTGTTATTATATTTATACATACATTAGTTACATACCCTAATTATTCTATTTAGTATTGGTTACCATCACAAATGGTCTACAATCATATGGATCATTTATAAGCTTCTGACACCCAACCACAGTCGATCATGCCTGCGACCCTAGCCTTTGGACCTTCAACTGGATCATCGTATATGTTATTTAACTTTACATCATGTGTAGCAGGCTTTGAGATACAGATATAATTGCCGTCTGGTAGTGTGCACCTCAGTTGAGATTTTGGAAATGGGCAAGGGCAATCCTTAGGAGTCTTGACGCAAGCTAATGTTTCTGGGCACAAATATTCACCACAGTTATTATCTAGCATTCGGTCCTCATATGTTTGTGGCTTTTGTTGTTGTTGATGATGTTGTTGGTTAAACATAAATGCATTTGCACTAGAAATGATAAACGTTATCAAAGTTAAAAAAAAAGTAGGAACCATAATTGAGTTTAAAATAATATTCACAGATTCACAATTCTATTTTCTTATCTGCTTTGGCATAGATCAGGTATTCTATCATTTGCATAATACTTGTTTAAATAATGCTTCAATGTCCCAATTTTTCAAACTTTGAACACATCACTGTCTATACACAACCTGTACACCACATACAATAATGGTATATTGTTCAGAGTAGTCTCTGAATATAACATGGATACACTAATCAGGGTACCTATTCATTTATCGATTATGTGTTCCATTTAATACACACCGAGTGCATTTTGTATTTGATTTGGAGGACTGATAACTGTGCTTCTTTTATATATGCCCTAAAAGATAAACAAAAAACTTGACTAGTCCTTACATTAATAACACTTCTGTCCATTACTAAGTAATCTATTCATTTGAATATCTATCACCATACAGCATTTATAATCTATCTACTGGCATAGCTGTACCATCCATGTGATGCAATGAGATGCCCTTGTCTCTCTTATTGGTATCTGCCTCATTCACTTTGCTTTATCCAAGGCACAGAACAAAGAAGAGACGCGTAACAAACAGTTTCCCTCTTTAACACGCGTCCTACATAAATTATTAAATAATAATAACTGCTGGAAAAATTTTGAACAGTAAACAGAAACTATATGTATATATTTGTCTATCTTCTTGAATTTTAACTAAGAAATATTGTATTGAAATATTTATATCAGTAGCTAGTATTATAATATAGACAAATACACTTTCTTTAGTATTCCTTCGTTTCTGTCTTTCACTAGCTCACCATGTACTACGGTATCAACCAATATACAGAAGCCTACAATAGGATTATCAAGACATCATCCAGTCCATCGTCATGTCAGCTTGTTATATTCGTTTCATGCTTAAATATTGATGCCTTGTGTGCTACTAAGATGCTCTCCAATATTTTCAAGAAACAACTAGTACAGTCACAAATCATTCCTGTATTTGGATACGCGGAATTGAAATCACATTATGAACATCTAGATGAAAATGTCAATACTGTCATACTAATCGGATTTGGTGGTTATATAGATATTGAAACGTTTTTGGATATTGATGCTCAGGAATATTTGGTCTCTACCAACAATAATAATGACAACGAGGAAAACAAAGCGTATAAGAGAAATATTTATATATTGGATAGCCATCGACCTTGGAATTTAGATAACCTATTTGGTTCAGAAATTGTTCAATGTTTCGATGATGGTACTATAGAGGATTCTTTAGATGACCAAAAGAAAGCCTATTTTAAACTATTACAATTGGAAAACGAAAGAGACCAAAACGAAGCTGAAGAAGACGAAGACGGTGATGATGACGACGAAGATAGTATTCCCACTGACGACGACGACGATTTAACTAGAAAGAGAGCTAGCCCAAATAACATATCTGGCAATAAAAAAATTGTCAAACAAAGAAGAAAACAAATTCACGAATGTGAAAGGATACTAGAAGATTATTACAGTCAAGGTACCACAATAGTCAATTCCATATCGTCACAAATCTACTCATTGTTATCAGCAATTGGTGAAACAAATTTGCAGCATTTATGGTTAACAATCTTGGGTGGTACATCATTAGACAACACCTATTCACCCGTATACAATAGACTATATCCATTACTTCAAGATGAAGTCAAAAGATTATCGCCAACAAAGACCCAAAGTAATCCCACTGCAAATGGGTCGACAGGATCTACAAAGACACCTGATACATTATCCCTAGATATTCAGCCAGATTATTACTTATTTTTACTAAGACATTCTTCATTATACAACAGCTTTTATTATTCAAACTTCGTTAATGCTAAATTATCTCTATGGAATGAAAATGGTAAAAAAAGATTACACAAGATGTTTGCTAGAATGGGTATACCTCTAAATACAGCGCATGAATCATGGCTTTACATGGACCATTCAATTAAAAGGGATTTAGGTTTAATTTTTGACAAGAATTTGGATAGATATGGGTTACAAGACATAATAAGAGATGGGTTTGTGAGAACATTTGGATATCGTGGTTCCATCAGTGCTAGTGAGTTTGTTGAAGCAATAACAGCTCTTTTAGAAGCTGGATCTACAACCGATCTAGGTAATAATAATGATAAGAATGCGAATGGTAATCATAATAGCCTGAACAACAGCAACAATAGTAGCGGATTCAATAACAGTGATAGTAACTCTGAAGACGACGATGACGACGATGATGATAGTGAAGACATCGATGAAGCCACTAAGAAAGCGAGGAAAATTACTAAACTAATGGAACGCTCAAGGAAAAGATGGATATCCAATTTTTGGTTAAGTTGGGATGCATTAAATGATAATAACATCGATCTTCTTTCACGAGGTATAAGATACGCTCAATTTTTGCAAAAATCGATTTTCAATACTGGTGTAGCTATATTAGAGAAAAAATTAATAAAGCATCTTAGGATATATAGATTATGTGTCCTTCAAGATGGTCCGGATCTTCCACTGTACCAAAACCCATTAACATTATTAAGGCTTGGTAATTGGTTAATCGAATGTTGTGCAGAGTCCGAGGATAAACAGCTATTACCTATGGTTTTAGCAAGTCTAGATGAGTCCACTGATACATACTTAGTCGCAGGTTTATCACCCAAATACCCCAGAGGTCTAGATACAGCACATACAAGGACCCCAATATTAAACAATTTTAGTATGGCTTTCCAACAAATTACGGCTCAAACAGATGCAAAAGTTAAAATAGATAATTTTGAAAGTTCAATTATAGAAATTAGAAAAGATGACCTTTCACCATTTTTGGAAAAATTGACTTTAAGTGGGTTATTATAGGTTATTATAGGTTATTACACCTAGTTACCTAGATGCATAGTATATATAAACATTTTGTCATAAAGCTATATATATATATATATATATTGTAATAATAAAATTTGTATGAAGTAGTTTTTTGGTACGATATTGCTTTTTATTAACATACTATAAAAAAAATATAGTGAAAAACACAAATCAACAAACTTCAATTATTCATTGTTAATACAAAAGTAAAGGAACACTGTTCCCTCCTTACAAAAGACCATATATGCCAGAAAACCAAAACAATAGTCACAATAGCATAAACGATCGGGGAATTGAGAATCCTTTATTTGAATTACCACCATTCCCTCCGTGGAATCCACAAAGTTCTAAGAATGATAGAGATCGTACGTTATCGACACCATTAAGAAGACCAAATAGACGATATTTAAATGAAAAAGACACCGAAAAGGAAGAAGAGAAGCCAGATAAAAAACAACTAGATGAGCCAGTAAATTTAAATTTAACTCGAACACTAAACATAAACACAACAGGATATAATAACGTTATTGATTACTCAGACATTGAATATAACTATCATCCATTTACAACCAAAGAACTGATGTGCCAAAGTAAGATTGAAAAATTTTTAAATGCAGAAAGAGCAGAACACTGCTTGGTATTTCATCAAGATGGTCATATTAATGATATAGAAAAGTTTAGACCTGATATAGATCTGGATTGCGAAGATCCAAACCCGTCAGACAAATTGTTAATATACTACCCAGGTAGTTCAAAGGATATGTTCCATGGTACAAAGCATCAACCGAATAGACATATGAATAAATATACAGATCATCATCACACTCGTCATCATAAACTCTCCTCAAAACTATATGAATTACGAAATTTTTGGGATAATTCCAAATTATTTGAACATTTAGATACAGACATTATATTAAAACAAAATGATATACTATTAAGGGAACTCGATGAATTGACTGCGACTAAGAATATCCTACGCTCGAATCCAACTGGATCGTTAAAAGAGAGATGTGATAGAATTTACAAGAAACGTTTTGTTGGTAAACAACGTTAAAAATTATAAATAATATTAATAAACAGATAATTATATATTCTACAATAGCATCAAATAAACTTGCATTTTTAATAACATACGAATTAGACTGTTTTCGATCTCAGTTTTGGGAGTAACCCTACAAAGAATAACGAGCGTTTGAATAACCTAGAGTGCAAAACTTGGTTTTAGTCATTTATTTTCTTTACAATTTATATCATATATTAATGGTTTACTATATAATTATGTGCTGTTTTGAACCAAAAATATCCATAAATACCACTGATGTGATATTTTTCTCCTTTAACAACTGCATTTAATAACCAAATAAAATCAAAGATATTAATAACTTCTCCTTGGAAGAAATACTAGATAAAATTTCAACTAAGGCCTTAAATGAAGATGACCAGAGGTGCTATCATAATTAGATGTTATATACTTAGGCATATATATCTATATATATATATATACTGATTATGATTCAGAGTGGAGGAAGAGATAGTTCGGATCGATAATCATTTGTTATCCTAAATTCAGTATTTACTACTTTGTTTTCTTTTTCTGTTTTTAATTTAATTATCCTCTTCATATGAACTTAGATTTCCAATGCCTATAAACTGGGAATTTCATTACTATTTTGCTGAAACGGAGCTTATATGGTACTATGAATATAATATGGGTAGTTTATAGGATACCAAGTTTAATACGAGGGCTATTAACAACCACGAACCCGATAGAAAACTAAATACTAAAATAAAACAATAGCATATAGAAAGTAATGAACGACACAAGTGTTCATATAAGGAAATCAATGTTTGACTACAAACAATTAACTTATAATGGTCACAGATGATGGTCAACGAGAATAGTATAACTTATCGACGATGTAAAATTTTTTTACACCTTACTTCACTTCCCAGAGACGTATAAATAGACCAATACTTCAAGTATACAATCTGATTGATATTGATTCTTAATTAATTTATTTATTTTACATAATTATTATTTTATAATAAACCGAACTTTTATACAAAGATTACAGGTAGTAAAAGATATTTACTTCCTCTTCTAACCTAAATTTATTTCGATATACACTAATCAATAATGATGACTTCAGACAAGAATCAATCTTCTATCAGTGCGTATGCCTCTAAACGTATTTATACTTTTTGTGTTTCTCAATTCTTGTTAGAAAATCCGATTAATTTATTCCTAATAATAACATCGGATTAATGTACTTCTTATACCAAATTATAATATTATATACATTCTATTTCTTTTAGGGTTCACAATTGTGTCAGATATATTTTAGGTCTTCTTATTAATTCGAATAATGGATAAATTCCCTTAATAAATTCGGATCAAAATAGTGTTAGTTATGCCTTCATTTTTATGCTATGTTTTCTTGATCAAAACTAGATTAAATTAAAGCAAAAGGTGTAAAAAAACGGAACAACGACAATGACACTTAGACATTGGGGTTGGAAAATGTAGTTAGGGTACTACAGGGTCGTTGGGGTCGATTATAAAAACTATAAAAAGGCCAGAACAAAGTTATAATGATTTAGGAGTTTATAACTCAGGAATAGGATGTAAGAGTTGGTGATTCGGAATGGGATTATTCTGAGTTCTTAAATCAGTTTCATAAGAAATGTCAGATTGTTTAACTAGGTAGAAAACAGCAATACAAAAGGTATAAATAGAGAAGCTATCATTGAATTGTAATCTATTTTCTTGTGTCAATTATTATATAAGTTTTATAATAAATTAGACGAAGAAAACCAATTAATTTTAAATAGAAAATTAGCTAATCACCCAATAGGAGGTTATTGCAAGACTGTATTGTTTAGACCGGCATATTAGTTAATAGATTTTTATAGTGTATTTATCTTAAAAGCTTCTGGAGGTTTCAGTGGATAAATACGTTCAATATAGCTTCACGAAGGTACTACCAATGGGTAAAATAAAAGGTTATCAATTATATATATAGTCGTCTTATTTTCTTATATATTGTAAGTAAAGTAAGATAGTAGTGAGGAGCAATATGTCGAGAGACGTGTTGCTCATCTTATATATGAAATTTTCTATATCAAAATTTTAGGTGCGCGTCCGTAGTTAAAATGACGCCAACTAGTATTACTCATATATTCATAGTTAAGCTATCAGTAAAGTCCAAACCTTGGACAATTACATAACTTGACATATAGACTTAGACTAACTTATTGTATTAGTATTTCCTTCTAAATTTTATATTCCATAATTATCTCAAACAATACATCAATACAATATTGTATTGATTGAGATTTACGATGTCATAATGAAATAGTCATTCGTACAAAGTGATATAAGAATAAGGAACGTAAAACATGATGATTTGCAAAGTGTCACGAATGTGGATAATATAAAATAAGAACAAGGATAAAAGAAAGACAAGGATTAATCAATAATACAATTTATATGATCTTAGAAGAAAAGAAGATACAGGATTATTATTATTTATATATACATATTAAAGTTTTACTTTAACGTTATTTATTAAACATACTATACTGTTATATAGACCAGATATAGCTTTAACTGTTACTTACAACTTGACTAACACTAAAGATAATAAACATCAGCGCAATACCAGCCTTGAGAACTTATTATAGATTCTAGAAGAGACGTCCAAAAGAATACAAAATTGTTATCCGATATAGTGTAACGGCTATCACATCACGCTTTCACCGTGGAGACCGGGGTTCGACTCCCCGTATCGGAGAATTAATTTTTGCACATTTTAAATGTACCACTATCGAAGAGGTTTTAATGATTTATTGCACAAATACTTGTAAATAACCTGACATGCCTATACCATCAATTGTATTCTTATGTTTCAATACCCCTATACCTTCAATTCCTTGTCTTCGACTTATATCTGCATTGTCCAATTGGAAGTTTTAATTAATAGTACTGGGTTGAACAGTTATCCATGGACTAGACAAAGAGTGTTCAACACTTGAGGTATACCTACACTCATTACACGTCCATAGGAGACCAAACAACAGGCATAAATCTGTCTAATGCTTTATTTATGCCAATAATTGGCTGTGCACGTGACTGTGTAAATAGGGGCGCGAAGCAAAATTTTTCTTTTACCTTGGAGAGGCTTTGCCGAAATATTGCCACTGTCTTTCCGATTGTTTATTTTATTGCAATGTTTGTAAAAATTAGTAGAAATATTACAAATGTTTAAATATAAGGAATGAATTGACTAACAGAGTTAATTAATAAATAAAATTTTATTTAGATAGTTTATTCTCAATCTACAGAGTAATTGAATCTGTTTATATATCCGAGCAGTATCTTCTTTTTTATTTTATTCTGAAAAAAACTGGGGTCAAGAAACAAACCAATTATGAACATCGTTAAATTACAGAGAAAGTTTCCTGCTTTATCTCAAGAGGATTTATTTAGCACTATTGAAAAGTTTAGATCAATAGATTTAGATGATAAAGGTTACGTTGAAAAACAAGAAGCTTTAGAAGCCGTCTCTAAATCAGGTGAGTCATCGTACGATGAAGCTAGAGAGACTTTGAAACATGTCAATGTTGATGCATCTGGGCATGTCGAATTAGACGATTATGTCGAATTAGTAGCCAAACTAAGAGAGTCGAAATTGTCTGCTGTTCCACAAACTAGCTTTAATGTTGACCAGGGTTCGGAAATTCCAATGCCAACTTCTCCAGGCAGAACTAATTTACAGCACAAAGGTACTGGTGCTCAAGCTAAAATTATTGTTAGTGGTGCACAATCTGGTACTACACACACAATTAATGAAGAAGAAAGAACAGAATTTACTAAACATATAAATAGTGTTCTAGCTGGCGACCCTGATGTCGACCATTTATTACCTTTCCCAACTGATACTTTCCAATTGTTCGATGAAGTTAAAGATGGTTTAGTACTATCCAAATTAATTAACGATTCGGTCCCTGATACAATCGATACAAGAGTATTAAATATGCCAAAAAATGGTAAATCACTAAACAACTTCCAAGCTAGTGAAAATGCAAACATTGTCATCAATTCCGCCAAGGCTATTGGCTGTGTGGTTGTTAATGTTCATTCGGAAGATATCATCGAAGGGAGAGAACATTTAATTTTAGGTTTAATTTGGCAAATTATCAGAAGAGGTTTGCTATCTAAGATTGACATTAAATTACATCCAGAATTGTATCGTTTACTTGAAGAAGACGAAACTTTAGAGCAGTTCTTAAGATTACCACCTGAGCAAATTTTATTACGCTGGTTTAATTATCACTTGAAGCAAGCTGGTTGGAATAGAAGAGTCAGCAATTTCTCACAAGATGTCAAGGATGGTGAAAACTATACAATTTTGCTGAACCAGTTGGCTCCAGATCTTTGCTCTAAGGCACCATTACAAACAACTGATCTTTTACAAAGGGCTGAACAAATATTAGACAATGCAGACAGATTGGATTGTAGAAAATATTTAACTCCAAGTGCATTAGTTAAAGGTAATCCAAAATTAAATTTAGCCTTTGTAGCTCATTTATTTAACACTCATCCAGGTTTAGAGCCAGTAGAAGAAGCCGAAGCTCCAGAAATTGAAGAATTTGATGCTGAAGGTGAAAGAGAAGCAAGAGTGTTCACTCTATGGTTAAACTCATTAGATGTAGACCCACCAATCGTTTCTTTATTCGAAGATTTGAAAGATGGCCTTGTCCTATTACAAGCTTATGAAAAAGTTATGCCTGGATCCGTTGATTTCAAACACGTTAATCAGAAACCAGGTCCTGACAGAGAATTATCAAGGTTTAAGGCTTTAGAAAATACAAACTATGCTGTGGAGTTAGGTAAATCAAAGGGATTTTCTTTAGTCGGTATTGAAGGTTCAGATATTTTAGATGGTAATAAATTGTTAACTTTAGGTTTAGTATGGCAATTAATGCGTAGAAATATCACTAATACAATGAAAACACTATCATCAAGCGGCAGAGATATGAGTGATGCCCAAATCTTGAAATGGGCTCAAGACCAGGCTGCTAAAGGTGGTAAACCATCAACTATTCGCTCATTCAAGGATCCTGGTTTGGCAAATGGCCATTTCCTATTAAATGTTCTAAATGGTATCGCGCCAGGTTATGTCAATTACGATTTAGTTACTCCTGGTAATACCCCAGAAGATAGCTATGCCAATGCTAGATTAGCCATCTCTATAGCAAGAAAATTAGGTGCTTTAATTTGGCTAGTACCAGAAGATATCAATGAAGTTCGTTCAAGATTGATTTTGACTTTCATTGCATCATTAATGTCTTTAGATAAATGAATAATGGCAACACTACTAATATTAGTATTCTTTTTACGTTTTTTCTTTGTGACAAAGAAGAAATATCAGACAATGAACAAAGGAGAATTTAGTTGCCTTGAAAAATAGTAAAAGCAATAATTACTATTCATTATTATATTTAGCTTTCTTTTCTTTTCTTATATATAAATATATCTGGTTTTGTAACATAAAAAATCTATTTAAAAAATACGAACATTCCTGACATATGAATATTCCAATATTTCTAAGTCTAAAATTATATAGGTATCCTAGTATTTGTAATTTGATCTTTAAGCTTTTCATCCCATTCTTTTGTCTTCATATTCATGTAATCTAGAACATCGGACACACCAGTTGGGTCAACCTCTGTTCTTTCTATATATTCAATACCATCCATTGATGTAGCAGAGCCGAATTTAATCTCTTGGCTATCAAAATGTGGATTAGCCAGTGTAGCAACATATACAGGAGCATTAGCAGCCTTGTAACCATCAATATTATGCCACTTAGAGCCTAACAGTCTTGCAAAATAAAACAGTAATAACATACCATAATATGTGAAAACGTTTAAGAATTTAAAAAATGAATGACTTGTAAAAATCCCTGGGTGAACGAGATATTGGTGGATACCTAATTTCTTCATTTCTTTATAAGTACCTAAATGAACTAAATCGACTAATCTTTTAGAACCTTCATATGACGCATTGGTCTTCAATAATTCAATATCCTGTAATGATAAATATTTTGGCGATGACATTATACTCGAAACCCAAACAACAATTGCGTGTCCTTCCTTTAATAACGGAAGAATTTTATGGATGAAATAATACGGCCCAAAAACATTTGCTTCGAACACCATTCCCATATCATCCTTGGATTTAACACCTACTCTTTGTATCTTATAGGTTGGGTTTGTGACCGCTTCTAATGGATTGCTGAGAACTTCTTTAACTGCAGCAAACCAATCGATACCATCATAAACACCTTGTGCTGCATTAATGAAAAGATAATGAATGGCTGTATACTTTTTATTTAAATCATAATAAGCGTTCAAGACACTAACCATATTAGTAAAATCTACTAAAATGTAATCATAATCAACTAAACCAACGCGATTAACCTTTTTAACATGTACCTGTAAAAGATCAATAACTTCTCTAACACGAGGAAGTGTTCTTGATGTAACAACAATAGTTAGTCTAACTGAAGGATCTTCTTGTTCAATTAATCTATAAGCAATATTCAGGCCTAAATTACTATTTGTACCTGTAATTACTGCAACTTTTTTTTGACTCATTATTATGGGTATGTTCTGAAAGATTTATATTCTATGATTTTTCAACTTTATGATAAATAATAATATATGTAAACATAGTAGCTTTTAAATATTTTATCAAATACAACTTCATTTATTATTTAATTCCTCGAACCTCGTTTAATTCTAGAGATCGGATTTGACGGTGCGTCTGAAAAATCCAATGTACGGATTAATTAAGAAAGGTTAAACGAAATGAACAACCAACTTAATGATTGTCGAAAAGATTAAATTGCTAACTGTGTTGTAAACTCAATGATATTACAAGAATATATTATTATATATACGTCTAAATATATAGGTGATAAAACTGCAAAAAGGACAGATTATGATCTATCGTTTTATATCAAGTAGTATCAGAGTTGTTTAATAAAGAATTAACTATGATAACATCGCTCATAAATTCAACCGATTAAATTCTGTTGGGAAGGTAAAACGTTCAAACATCCCATTCAATTGATGGAAACTCTTGATATTTTAATTATAAATCAACAGCTTTTAATAAAATACATAAAAATATACACAAATAAATAATTTAGTTGATTACATACAATTTGCTATAAAATGATCGTTTAGGTTAATCTTTTGTAACTGCATCAAATATTGCTTTGAATGGTGGATTTACATGTGTCCATTTCTCAAATTGCGCAACACCTTGATGTACCAATAATTGTGCACCTGGAATAGCCTGCCATTGGTATTTATCACTTGCCAATCTCATTATTGGTGTAACAGCAGGTTTATAAGCCGCTTCTAATATTGTTGGGACAAATGAAGCACTTGAACCTTTAATCAAAAACCTTTCAAGTTTACTGAGTAAGATATCATCTAATGGCTTATCAGCAGGAATACAACTAACGGCAACGCCGACTACTTCGTTAATATTGCCAATCTCTTCAACGGTTTTAACAACAACAAGGTTGAACTCATTAGGGAAAGAATTTTTTATTTCATTTAGTTTAGTCGTAGTTCTGTTAATGAGATAAATTTTGGAACAACCCAATTCATGTAGAGCATAAATTGCAGCTCTTGATGTACCTCCTGCACCAATAACTAAACCAGAAACATTTGATAACGAATCAGGTATACCATTAGAAAGTAAGGAATTCTTAATACCTAAGTAGTCTGTATTGTCTCCTTTAAATTCACCATTACCTAATGGTATAACAGTATTAACAGCACCGATGATTTTAGCTGATTCAGAAAGTTTATCCATAAACTGAATAATATCTAACTTCAATGGAATAGTAACTGCCAATCCACCTAGATTTTTATTTCCTTCTAATAATTTGGACTTAACTTCTTCAATAGAATCTGTTTCAAATTTATCAAAATGATGGGGTAAACCTAATATTCCATAACCAGAATTGTGTAGAATTGGAGATCTTGAATGACTAATTGGTTTACCAACAACGAAGAACTCTTTTGGTGTAATACCACCCATTGAAGTATAAACCTGGTTGATTTGTTTTATAGTCAACTGACCTGGAGCTGCTGCACTAGGTAGTAGATCAGATGTAATTGGTGTTAAGATTGTGTTCAAGACACGAGATACTTTTCCTGCACCGCCCATGTTAATTGCGATTAATGGCTTAGTAGAATGGGTATTTCTAAACGTCTCTAAAACTAAATTATCTTCAAACTTAGAGGCCATACCAACAAACTTAACAATATCAACATCCAAAGATAAAGCTTGATTATATCTGTTTTCCCATTCCGGATCATCCCATGCAAATGCTCCAGCAAAGTCATGGTGAGAACCAATAATCTTAGTATAGCCCTTGTTATTCAAAACTTTGTACTGAACTGCCGTTGGTAATGTTAATTCTAAATCAATGAATTCAACACCTGATTTTAAAGCTACATCAAATAACTCTTCTAGAATCTCATATGCTTCATCATCGAACTGACCCCCTTGCTTTTTAGTTCTAACTGTAAAAATAATTGGTAATCCTTCAGTAGCTGTGCGAAGAATGGATAATTGTTTACTAACATAGTCAGTATCTAATTTGGCTAAATGATCAATTCTAACTTCAACAGCATCACAACCATATACGATTTCAGTTAACCTATCGACCTGCTCAGTCAGATCGTCAAAGGTTAAACATACAAATGCAGATCTTCTAGTCGGTATTTCGATAATTTTATTACCTGTAATAGTATTAATGAAGTTTCCAAATGTTCTTCTTAGCTGTTGAAATTGAGTTTCAGTACCACAATGTGGGGCAAAGAAAGTATAATTGGCGCATTGGTTGTACCATTTTTCTCTTCTTTCCCAAACATCTCTGATTTCTTCAATATAGGCAGGCCTTGTTGGGTCACTTTGTAAAAACACAATAGTTTCTTCAATATCCCTATGCAAGTGCAATACAACTCCTCCAGATGTAGCAAATTTCATCAAAGCTTCTCTAGAGGCTTCACTTTCAACAATACCACCACCAGTCGAGAAAACATAACCCGAGTCACCATATTTTTCAATAACTTCTTTGAATATTCTTGCTTCCTCAATGCGGAATTTTTCCCAACCATGTTTAGCAACAAATTCTTTAATTGTACCATTGCCTTCTTGAGCTTCAAAAGCCTCATCTAAATCAACCAATTTATACCCTAATGAAGCAGCACACCATTTACTAATAGTAGTCTTACCAGCAGCACGCATACCAATCATAACAACACTTTTCTTTGATTTTAAACTAGAAGTATCTAGCGGTTCGGCACCGTCTAATCTAACCCCCAATTCAGTATGTAGAACATCCCACCAACCTGGCCATGTTTTACCGGTACAATGCCTTTCTAATATTCTAACAGGTGTTGCGTCTTTACCTTCTGCAACATTTGAATTAACCATACCTGCCAAAATCGAGAAACTCATTGCGACACGGTGATCATCATAGGTATTGACACCTACTGGACCTGCTGAGTCAGAAGGTATTTTTAACTCTTCAACAGAGTTTAAACCATAAACTTGAATGCCATCTGGCAATTCCTTAGTCTTGACACCAAACTTAGCTAGTTGAACTGACATAGCTTCAATTCTATTACATTCTTTAACTCTTTGGTTTGCGATACCCTCGATTGTAGTGACGTTAGAAAAATCTGTAGTATCATGTGCAATAGCAGCTACAACACATGCAGTCAAGAAAGCATCCGTCATAGGTTCCATATCAATATGTTTCAACGGCTGTAACGAACCTCTTGGAGGGCCAGTCACAGTAGTTGATGTACCTGTTTGGTCAACTATACAGCCCATTGGTTTTAAGACATCACGGGCAAACCTAGCATCACCTTGTAATGATTCGTAGCCGATGTTAGGTATAGTAACTGTTGTACCAGTTACAGCGGCAAATGCTAGCGGGTAAGTGGCACTTGAAGCATCACTTTCAATAACATATTCTGGTGGATTAATATATTGAGCTTTTGGAATATGGTATGTATATGCCTCTGTGGTAGATATTTCTACTGTAACTCCGAACTTTTTCATCATTTTAATTGTCATATCAACGTATAATTGTGAAATTGGTTTACCACCGACTAGAGATAAGGTGACTGGTTCGTGTGCATAAGGAGCACACATTAAGACTGAAGACACGTATTGTGACGAGACTGTTGCAGCTAATTCAATTCTACCACCTTTGAAAATCGTATTGGTATAGACTTTTATTGGCAAAGATCCTTCATTTTTAATGTATTCGACTTTGGTACCGTTAACACGCAAAGAGTCAACTAAAGGACCAATTGGCCTTTGTTGCATTCTCGCATTACCCGTTAAAATAACATACTCTTTGGTAGGAGAAGATTTAACCAATGCTGCAACTGATGTTAAGAATCTCGATGCAGTACCTGCATTACCTAAATACAACGGCTCATAACAAGCGGTTAAAGTTTCACCACCGTGACCTTCAACGACGACTGTTTCACCATTATCTTCCCAAGAAATTGTGGCACCTTTCAATTTATCAACTGCATCTAACATATGTTTTGTATCATCTGAATGCAGCAGATTCTTAATCTTACATTTACCTTTACCTAGGGCAGCTAGTATTAAAGCACGATTTGATATAGATTTGGAGCCTGGTGGAACGACGACCTTGTTCTGCTCCGGAGGTATGCTATTAAATGGATAAACAAGAGTTTCATCTGTTAGGACGAATCTTAAATCTTGATCGTTAACGACATGGGCAGATTTGCCGTAACATTTACCGATACTTTCTAGGATAACACATTTTTTCTTAGAACCATCATTTTTCTTGTCGATACTCATCTTATCTAATAGTATGTTCAATGGAGTCTTCTTTTGCAAAGTTAATTCCTTAAACCATTTTTCATCAGGTGATATTGGTAACCCGTAGGCAGTCAGTATCTTGGATAAACGAGCAACCTGGGTTGGCGATAAAATACCCAAGTAACGAGATAGTTCTGCTTCCTTAATCATACCAATAGATACACATTCACCATGTAATGCTTGGGGAGTTAGGATAGCTTCGTAAGCGTGGCCAATGGTATGACCAAAATTTAATAAATTCCTTAAACTTGATTCACGTTCATCCGAAGAGACAACTTCGGCTTTAACTTTGATACTTTCTAGGACTAACTTATAAACATGTTCTAGAATATATTCAATGTTGGTATTAGAAATTTCATTGGTCTCCCCTGTAATTTCATTAGTTACATTGATAATTTTAGAGTTATTAACAATCTCCAAAAACATATTAGCGTTGGATTCCAATCTCGCAAACTCTTCAGCGTTCCAGATACATGCTGTCTTTATAACCTCTGCCATACCATTAATGAACTCTCTTCTTGGTAATGTTTCTAACCACCTTATATCGACGAAGACAAACTCTGGTTGCCAGAAAGCACCAATAAAATTTTTACCTAGTGGGGTATCTACTGCCGTCTTACCACCAATTGATGAATCAACCATGGCTAATAATGATGTTGGGACCTGCACTACACGAACACCTCTCATAAAAGTGGCTGCAACAAACCCGATCATATCGCCGATGATACCACCACCTACAGCAATAATAACTGTATCTCTAGTACATCCTTGGAGTAAAAGATAATCTTCGATAGCAACTTTGGTCTTTCTAGTCTTGTTTGCTTCGCCTGGTTTTACGACATATTTCAATAAACGTGACCCAGACGGTAAACTATCTTGAAACTCTTTGTAGATGGTTTGATAGTATGGAATCTTAGACAAATTCGAATCATTAATAATAACGTAAGTTGAGGATGGACAATTCTTAATAATTGTTTCAACGATATCGGAATGAATATTGTAACCAACACGGATCATATCCTTACCCAAAATGGGGACTTTTTCTAATGGTACAGTTTCCATTGTTTTAGTAGTTGCTCACAATTATGGTTGTTTATACTTAGGTTTAAGATAGGATAATAAGAAAACAAGCAAGAAAAACTATACAAACTTCAATTAACACCTCGGTGTATAAAATGTATTCTCTTCTTTCCACTTCCAAAAATCTTTCATTAAGGATATTTCGTTAAGGTATTCATTTTCCTTGACATTTGAACAAAAAAAAATCAGTCATAGTTTCGTCTAAATTTCAACCCGGTTCACCAAAAATGCTCGGCCAAATCATAGGCAGCATCTTCCCGAATGTCCAAGAAACACCAACGGGCGGTACTCTAAACGTTTATTCGTTACCAGGGATATTTGACAATGGCTAAACCACAGAATAAGTATAAGCTATTAGAGACTAATTCATTCATTTATCTATATACTCTATCTATGTTCGTGTTGCTGTGTTGGGATTGAAAGCCCGATAGTATATATATATATACTCTTACTGCAAGTTAGCTAGTTACTGTTTATACAATAAGTTGCGCAGTTTGTAAAACTGTCAAACTTTGAATCTTGAATTTTCAAAGTCGTAAAATGAAAACCTCAGGTTTATATTGTTTTGTAATATACAATAGGTAACTGAAAAGGTCTTTACAATTCACTGCCATACGTAATCGGAAACATGACTCCATATTACTCTCGCAACCCGTCTGCCGAGGAATTTACCTAATAATGGCAATATCACCCAGTTGAGTGCTTTACTCAGTTGCTCTAACGATTCTATCCATTGATTTTGCGCATCAATAAGTGCATCAGTGTAATCAATTTCATCTTCATATTCTTCTCCACTATCATATTCAGATTCATATCCATAGTGATGCTCCGGTCCTCCCTGTTCCTGCTCACTCTCATCTTGATTTTCATTCAGCACAGTCTCATTATAATCATGGTTATTTTCTGCTTGCTTCAAAGATATTTTAGAAGTTTCGTTAAAAGCATCTTCTAAGTGGTCTGCTTCCTGTTTTTTACTGACATTCAAAGTCAACTTAGTTGGTTTTGGATCAAGCTCTTCTGTCATTAGTAAATAAGGACGAAAGTGTATGGATCAAAGGTGTGCTCAATTATATTGGATATGTAATATATTAAGCCACATTAAATGACGTAATGGTTATGTTCGTGAATCCTATTAAATTTTTGTGAATTTAATAAGAACAAATGTTTTATACTAATTTTTGAATTTAAATTTTTTTCGTTCTTTTTTGCTATAGGAACAATCCAATAATAACTTTCTTACAAAAGACTGCTATCAATAACGATACTGAGTTGAAATGGAGTATAACACATATTACTATTCTAAATAAATATATATGGTAAAAAAGTCAATATTAATTGAAGGTTGTCCTTGCTTGAGAACTTTATTTATTAGTGCCTTTATTACATTAAATAAAGTCAAACAAAAATAAAAAGAAAATATGAGCACTCACACTGGGGGTCGAACCCAGAATCTTCTGATTAGAAGTCAGACGCGTTGCCATTACGCCATGCGAGCTAATATTTTCAAAAATTATGTAAGAGTTGTCTCTTTTTAAGTTATTTAATTTTTGTAACTTATTCCTTATGTTAGAGCTCTATTAAGTCTGTAATTATTATGAATTATAGTAATCGCTGTTTTGTAAATGATTCTAGTTCGGGACGCTCGAGAATACTTTCTGTTACTATCAGGAGGTTGATTTTATTAATTAAGGTTAGTTGTAGTAGTTAATAATTAAAGGTTAGTTGAATTGTTATTCTTCTTAATTAATGATTATTGTAATCTATTAATCGTTGTTCTTAAAATCTTCTGATAGTAGTCTTCAACTGAAAACTGGAAAGAATTCGAGAGAATGATTTTAATTCGTCTCACAACCTATTTATATACTTTTTGTTTTTATTTAACACGAATACATTTTATGAATGTAACATGATGCCTCCTTTAGATTCCCTGCAGAAGAATACTAATGGATGATTTACAAGAGAGTAACATTAGAATGCATGACGCCCGGTTCATTAAGTCGTTCGTCCTACATTCTTCTGAGACCCAAATAGCAGAGTCAGTTCATTAAGCTGGCCTCTCCTATTTCTAAAACAAGTAATAACGTATTCGACTTATATAGGATGGTCATACATCGTCATGATGCCATCTAACGTCACCTCTAAGGATGCGTATAATAATAGTAATAATAATGCACAGCATTGTACAACGTCTAGGGCATAATACAACATCTCTTTGGATGAGGGAAGTATTTAATAATTGCACAGCATTGTTCTTCTTCAACGACTAGGGCATAATAATAATA
>JAJLYB010000115.1:0-10256 GCA_030674245.1 Jamesozyma piceae
TATGCAAATTTTTGTTAAGACTTTAACTGGTAAAACAATCACTTTGGAAGTTGAGTCATCCGACACTATTGATAATGTCAAATCCAAGATCCAAGATAAAGAAGGTATTCCTCCAGATCAACAGAGATTAATCTTTGCTGGTAAACAATTAGAAGATGGTAGAACTTTATCTGATTATAATATTCAAAAGGAATCTACTCTACACTTAGTCTTGAGATTAAGAGGTGGTTTATAATCAATGGACTAAATTGTAATCATAATAGTCGTTTCCATTAGATAGATTTATAGAGTATATACTTATATATTTAAATATAATCTATCGAAATATAATAGAAGCTTCTTTATTCCAATTCATGACATATATTTTTGTTTAGGAACATAATTTTAACCAAGGTTATTTTATTATTTGTACTTTTTATTTCGTTATTTTCTTTTTCCTTTTCTTATTAAATAGGTTAACTCTCTTATTCTCTTTAATTATGTATTATTTATATCTCAACTGCTCTAATTTTATAAATTCCATATGCCAAAAAGATAAACTAAGAAAATAAATGATGTTCTCCTCGAGAAAAATAATAAATCTACGCGTTTCTTATCATTAATTAATTGGTATACTATATTCACTAAAGTCCTATAGATAATTAATATTAAAATGTATCTTTATTTATTATATATTAAATAGGAATATCGTTACTATAAATAAGTTAATACGCCTTCGGGATCTCCACTCTACAAAAGTCCTATACCTAAAATATTACTTTTATAACCCAATATTTTTTAATTCTAATTCAATTCTCAAGTTTGAATCAACCTCATTCAAATATCTCAACGAACTCTCAACACCTAATTTTAAGTTTGGAAATTTGACCATTAAAATCGATCCAAATTTAATTAATTTTAACTTAACATTTTCAATCGTTTCTTTTGTGCTGTTAATTTGACTAACAATGTTCCAAAAATTTAAGAACAAACTTTCTATCTCTTTATCATCAATCGGAGTGACCTTATAATTTTCAAGCAATTTAATACCTATTTCACTGCTTGCCAACTGTGACCTCCAGGTATAGATAAATTTGTCATTTTCAAAACATGTTAATGTCGAGCTCAAAGAAAAATTTAATAAATTCTTCGAATAAGTGCCCTGGTCATTATTAATTTGACAAATATCGGCACAAGAGTTTAATAGTTTGATCACGTACTCTTCATTTTCAATGTTTTTCTTTGATGATTTTTTACTTATCTCATTATTTGGCTTTATTTTCTTGGCTGCGTTTTCGCCATCATTAAATTCGTTAATTTTATTACCATTTTCTTTCATTTCTTGTAGATAATTACTCTTTAGATCTGACTTACTAATATTTTCAATGATAGACTGAACAATTGGAATAAAAGCATCGAGCATAACAGTGTCATTAGGAAATTCTGCTAAGTAACGTGCGTAAACAAGTATAATGTTTTTCACATACTTTTGGTTACTACGAGAAATTTCTACATTCAACACTTTATCAATACGTGACTTTAAAACCACATTATTAGAAATATTTTCTTTAAAGGTCGAACTCAAAGAAACCAATGCTTCAACTGTCATTTCTTTACCATCCCACGACCTTCCAACTAATGATTCAATAGTGATATTGAATAGAAGCTCACTTTGGTCATCTGTTACATTGTTGTCAATCTTTTCAGAAATCTGAGAAATCGATTTCGCACATGCTTTTCTAACAGCGAAATTATTTGATTTAATGTGCTGTGATATTAATCTAAGAATTTCATTAAGATATAATTTAACAGTACCTGATCCTGATGATGACGCATCTGTGAAAATCTTATTAAACAATAAATTAATATCAGCATCTGGGTCATTTGATCCAAGAAATATTAAAGGAATAAAAATATCAGCAATATCTCCAAAGTTGGAAGGGGAGTGATCTAAAATTGATTCAATAGCATACCCAACCACTTTTTTTGAATTAGAGTTAGAACTATGACCATCAAAATCAAAATATTTATTTACCAGCTTTTTACCATATTTGACAGACTTATCCACTGGTGAAATTTTATATAAATAACCAAAGGTAACTGTAAATGCTAAGTTAACGGCTTCATTAGGACTATCAAGCATGTCTAAACAAATTTTTAATAATTTGCCGCTATAAGGTTTTAAAGAAGTAGAAAATCTTTTAATTAAAAGGATCATTACTTGGGATGATGCAACTTTTGATGGTAAACCCACAGATCTTTTAACAGATTTAATAGCATAATCAACAAATTCATCAATATACTTTTCATCAGAATTTGTGATTAACCTTTCAATAGTTTCAAAAAGTGGGGAACTTGTTACACCATTTTTTCTATGCATATCAATAACATTAGCATCAATGTTATAATTTTTTGCGTTTAATGCCAAGAAGTTAATAACTTGTGGTTCAATAGATGAAAATAATAAAGTAAATTCATAAACTAATTTAGGAGCAAATGACCTTATAGAATTTCCAGTATTTTTCACCAAGTCAACCAATGTTAATAAGGCAAATTTTTTAACATCTTCTGCATCACTGTTTGTACCCTTGGTACCCAAGAAAAATGGCAAAATCACCTCTAATATTTTCTTAGATTTTTCGACACTGACACCTTTACTGACATCGATTGATTTTGCCAATAGTTTTGATAAAACCGTAGTAAACTTAGTACCAGCCTCACGAACACTTTCTTTTATATCGTCCATTGTTCTAAACCCCATCGTCCATATATCTAACATCTTGTCGGCAAAATTTTCTTGAGGCTGAGTTTGAATTAATTGAAGTAAACCTAAAGTACTTGCCTCACGAACCCTCCATTCCTTATTTGCCATTCCACTTAACAGTTCTTCTAAGATCTGCTCGAAATACACAGTAATAATCTTAGCTGAATCTGAGATCAAGGTATTCCAAATATCGTTCATAGAACGTGCCACAACAGAATATGGATCAAACCTATATCTATACAGCTTTGGAATTAATTTTGTAGCCGTATTTTTATTTGCTAGGATTAATTTCTCTAATGATGATTTTGACATTATGGCACCAAGTCCAAAGGCAATACCTTTTCTAGATGACCAAAGGGATGAATTTTTTGCCAAAGACATGAATTTGTAGACTAATGAAGGATCACCAACTTCTGAAGCTAAATTTAATATATCCTTGTACGTACTGATTGAGCCATCACCGGTATTCATTAAACCAGGTTCAAAAAGTTGGGTTTCCTGTTCAACCGAACCAGAATTCATCTGTATAGTATTTGCTGAATCAGTGAATGATCTTAACAATCCTTTTATCATATCTTCTTTCAAATCAGTATTACCCATCTCATAAATTAAACTCAACCCTCTTGCAGCGGTTTCTTGAATAAATTCATCATTATCAGGTAGGAATTTCATAAACTTGAAATGAATTTCTTTTGATTTTTGTCCAATGACTGGTTCTGCCTTTAAAAATTGAACCAAAGAAAGTAACCATATACACGAAGCTTTTCTAAGGGCAGGTTTTGTTGAATCACATGCCGTTAATATATTGTTTAAAACTATTTCAATTTGTGAACTGTCATTTTGAAAAACATCCTGTAATTTATTTACAACACTTGAAACTGGCACACCAACATCAACTTGGTCTTTCAAAACTTGGCTCCTCCAACCACCAGCAATTACAGACAGTGTTTCGCCAGCAGTAAATAAATAATCCACTTGTTTAGATACATGCGCATCATACAATTTAGTATAGAACTTTTCAAACAGGCCGAATTCCTTTGCATAAATCGACAAATAGCCCCAAACCTCCGTGGCTGGTTCATCATTTATCAATCTACCTTCCAATAAATGCATAAACTTCTCTAAAGTAATTTGCCTCTTGCTCTTCGACAGTTGCAATAGCAGACCATATTTGAAAATTTGACCTGCTAATTTGAAAACAATTGCCTTAGATTTATGTTCGCTAAGGTAAATAAATACCACGTCTATTAAATTTGAAACATATCCTGTTGACAAATATTGCGTATTATGAGTAACATAAAATCTTGGTAAAATATACGAATTGGCGAAAAATTGCTCAAATTTAATTGAAGATAAATCGGAATTTTCTAAAGTTGATATAATTTCAGAGACTCTTGGAGAGGCTGGATTACTACTTGAAATGACACCAATCAAAATTCCAGCAATTTCTAGTTCATCATCCTTTGTAACATTTGCTGATTCCAAATATTTATAGAATTGTGATATCAATGGCTCTAATCTTTGTTGGATACTAGCATTAGAGTACCTAACCAGAAGTAAGGCTGTTTGACCAAATATAATATCATAGTACTTAGATATAGAGATTTGATGTCCATTTGAATCCTTTAATGTAAATTCAGAACAGACTAGTTGTAAAAATTGAACAAACCATTCATCGTTAAGGGATTCGATTAGAGATGACACCAATGTTTTAACCTGTGGATCTATTTCAATAGCTTTTTCCACACGAACTGACCAATCTTCATCTTGAATAACAATAGTCGGTGTACCGTAAACTGCTTCAGATATTAAGGTTTGCTTGGAGAATCTAACCGCAAAGTTCAACGTGCTTCTCATGACAGCTGTTGAATTTTGTTTAGCCTTGTCTAATTCTTCTAAAAGCAACCGAACGAATTCATCAAATTTTGGAAATTCAATTTCCTTAATTTTTGAGGCTAAACGATCAGATGTAGAAACAAAATCGTTTGTATTAGACGCTTGGTTTACCCTAAACCAATACGGATGCAAACCTTTAATAGATTCTTCTATTATATCAAATCTATTAGTTCTTGATGTTCCCCATACGTTAAGCAACCTTGCTTCAGCGTCTTTAAATTCAAAGGCGGCATTGACAAATTTTATTGAAATAAATCTCAGAGACATAATCTGATCCTTCAAATCCGGGGAATTCTCAAGATCAAAATCATCGGTAAGATTCTTCCTTAAAATACCCTTCAGCTTTTCTTTTGAACTTAATGGTAATTTGGATAAGTGTGTGATTGTTGAAACTAAAGCTTCCTGAATACTTGGACGGAATTCAGCTAAATCGCCTTTTAAAGAATCTAATAAAAATTCAATATATGATAAATCACTTACCAACAAAAAATCTTTTTTCAATATATCACCCAAGGTTTCATATTGCAATCTTCTTTGTAGAATCGTATTATTGAATTGTGGGGTCGAGGCACCTAGTTGTAATTTTGGCCAACCTTCCGAATGCAAATTATTTCTAATTAGTGATGCAATACTTGTTTGGAATTCACCAGAGTTCTTGTCAGACTCTTTGTTTGAAATCAAATTTTCATAATTATTCTTCGCTACATGACGTATAAATAAAAGACAGAGCGATTTTAATTTATAATGTGTAGAATTAAGACCAATAGAACAAATTAAAGATATGTTTCTTTTGTTGTTTGTTGCAAGAAGACTATTGTTCAATATCAGCAATATTCTTTCTTGCAATTCATGTTTCACTGGTGGAGTTCCCGAATGTTTATCACCAACATACAATTGAATTAAAAAATCAATAAAATTACTGTCTTCATAAGGTGTTTGTAATCTTTTCAAATGTTGCATCGCTGAATCTGAAATTGAACTTGAATCAGTCGAGACTACCGAAAGAAATTTAATCAATAACTGGTTATCTGATACAAATCCATTGGTAACAAATTTAAAAATGGCATTTTTAAAATTTATCATTTGATCCTTAGTAAATGAAATACCAGCATCATACGTGAAAAAGGAAACATCATCACTTGAAAGACCAGGGCATGAATATCCTCTTGGTATAGCACCCGATTGCGGATCTGGTTTTGCAGGTATCAGTAAAAAGAATTTCATGAAATGGTCCAATAAGAAATTCAAATCATTCTCATCATCTAATTTTAGGAATTCTATAATCTCTGTTTCTTGTTCGCTTCCCAATTTGGGTGGGACCCACGATAAAAGAAGTTTGCACAATATATGGAATAGTCTTGCTGACGATGCACGAGGAAGTTTAGAGATCCCACTCATTGTAATAGGTAACAATTGTTTTTTCTCTTCTTGGGATAATCTATCTACACCTTTTGATGCTAAAAGGAGACTGTATAACCTAACATTCTTAGAGTCTTGATCAGGAGATAAAGATGGATTCTGTGCTTGCTTAATTAAACCCTCTACAGGTAATCTTAGATCCTTTAAGTTTGATAGCCTTGAAAGGATATGTTTCAAGGAGTTAAAAACTGCTTGCCTAACGGATGCATATGGAGACGCTAATTTCAGTAATATTGGCGCTAAGAAGGTGTTTAAGCTCTTTTCAAATTTTTCAGTAGTGTCTGCTAGAGCCAGGCGTAATTCTACTTTCCCTACCAATTCCAATTCTTTTTGTTCTAAAAGTTGGGACATCTATGATTACGATATATGAGTGGAATAAATAGTAATAAAAGAATTAAATCGAGATTGTTTGGGTATTTTTATAATTTAATCCTTTACTCTCTATACGTTATCAATAATGACTCAACAGTATTCAAATTCAAATTCAAATAGTTCAATTAAATATTAAACAATGTGTAATTGATGTTCGAAATTTTTTAACATTCAAATGACTTCTATAACTGTGTTACACCAAGAAATATTACGAAGATGGGTGGCAATTCCCTTAGTTAATTACTAATTAACATTTTATTTAGTCAGACAAGCAAAGCCGAAACTGAAGAATATAAGCCGGGTCATCCGTGCACAGTTCCCATTGTTAACGCATTGGGACAATTGATACATAAAGATAGTTCGTAGTGTAGACTGGCCGGAGTATGCAAGTCGTCGTCTGATAATATATAAGAGGGGTTTCTAAGTGGTTTATTTTCTATTATTATATATTAATTTGCATTTTATACCTTGCTTTGTAGTATTTTGTTCTTACGGCTATGGTTTGAGTATGTGATGGCCTGTTCTTATTTCCGGTGTTTTTTGTTGTTGCTGTTAAGATTGTTGAAAACAAAACTGAGCTGTAACATATTAAGGACAACAACAGCAACAACAACAACAATAATAATAATAACGATACGCATCGGAGATATAATAAGAACTTTTGTTTTATAGGATAAATATTAATTCAAAGAACACTGATCTATAGGAGTAGGGGATAGACCAGCAACTCAATTAAGCAAGCAAAATCCGATCTATATATACAGTGCCCTCAAAAAAATCTAAAATGTCAAAGACTAATACACCATCATTTGTGACCGTTAGGGGACAAACTATTTCATTAGAAACACAAACTGACTCTTTATTATCCCGTTATTCAACTTTTGCACAGACCACAAGCTCAGAACAGACAGGCCAAGAGAAAAAACTGGACACACAAATAGAAACATTTTTGGAGAAGAGACAAGAGTCTATTGATTTATTAAATACTATTTGTAATAATAACCCAACCATATCTGCATCAAAATTATCACAATTACAACGTCATAAAGAAATCTTGCAAGACCATTGGAGAAGCTTCCAAAATATTAGGTCTTCCATCCAACAGGAGCGTAATAGACTAAATTTGTTGTTTAGCGTCAAGAACGATATTGCTCAACATAATAATAAAAGCACTACCAACTTAACAGAAAATGAAGATGAGTACATTCAAAACGAATCTAGAAGAATTGATCAATCACATAATGTAGTGGATAGGTTAATTTCTCAAGCTTGGGAAACTAGGGATCACTTTACTGAACAAAACAGTGCACTTCATAACATTAATAATAGAACACTAAAAGTTTTACAAAGAATCCCAGGTATCAATCAGGTAATTGGCAAGATCAATACCAGAAGAAAGAAAAATGCTTTTATCTTGGCAACAGTATTAACTTTATGTATATTATTCTTATTTTTCACTTGGTGAAACAATAAATAAATTTACTTATATACATCAAATATATAAAACAAGTAAAAACAACTATATAAATGAAAGAGTTAAAGAAAAATAACTATCAATAAGTAATAAATCATAAAATGTAATATTCTTTTTTTTTTAGTATTTTTGTGTAATTAATTATTATGTACATAATTCAATATATAATTATTATTCATGAGAATGAGGGATGGTTTGATCATTAAAACTAGTTCTTCTCTGTGGAAGAAGCAATATGTTGTGGGTCATCTGAGGATGCTACTGATGACATGGCAATTGAACCTGCATCTGAATGTCCAGCTAAAGAGGTAGTTTCAATTGAGTTACCTTCTTCTAAGATAGTTGGTACACCACCGAATGATCTTTGATCTCTTTGAACGGACTTGAATGAGACGTTCTTTTGACCAGCTTGTTCATCGTTAGCGGTTCTTTTAGTGTTTGTTCTTGATTTGGTTGGTTGTAGACCGTTGCCGTTATCGTTGTTGAATTTGTTTCCTTCATCATCATCGTTGTCAAAAGAGAAATCGCTTAAGTCAGAGGTGGCTCTTTCTCTGTTTCTCTTTTGCCAGCCTGGTCTCTTGTGCCATGCGTCATAGAATTTTTCTTTGTAAGCAGCGACTGGCCAGTTGACTAGAGATTCATGACCTTGGTAAATACAGACATCGTAGACTAGACCACCTAAACAAGCACCTAAGATTGGAGCAACAATCGGAACCCAGAAGTAACGGTGGAAATCTAACCATAAAATCTTTCTGCTGAAACCTAGAGTATATAGAGCGAAACGTGGACCTAAGTCACGAGCACCATTTAAGGCTAAAGCGGTTTGGTAACTCATAGCAGCATTTAAGACGAAGATTAATAGGAATAAAACCAATGGGAAGATATCGTTAGATAGACAGGTGTATGGATCAGTTAGGGCAAAGATGGATGCTTGTAAACAGGCAGTAGCAACAAATTCTGAGACGAATTGACGAGCAGATGATAAGTATGGTTTTGGTGTGGTGACAAAGTAACCGGCAACAACATCACTGTTTTTCCAGTCTACAAAAGTGTTTTCGAAGACAGTCTTATATAGAGCGTAAGCAATGTAAGCACCAATAAAAGCACCTAATAATTGAGCAAATAAGTAGACAGGAACTTTACTGGTTGGTAAACCTCTGAAGACCCAATTGGCAACAGTAACGGAAGGATTTAAATGGGCACCTGAAATTGCACTACCACCGGATGCAAAATAACCCATGATAACTGATGCGGCCCAACCTAGATGGACTTCACCAAAGTTACCACCAGTAGTGCTACCGATTAAGTCACTTAAAGTAGAGACAACGGCAATAGTACCTTTGTTAACAGAAGAATCTTCACTTAAAGCTTGTAATTGATCCATGAACTTGTTTTGAGCAGCCTTGACAGCGACACCAGCTTGAATGGATGTGGAACAACCAATCATCAACATGGTCATAGTACCTAAGAATTCAGCTAAGAATTCTTTCAAGTAAGAACTTTTAAGAGCAGACCATCTGTTAATTGGATTATATGAGGAAGGTAAGACAGTTGGAGTTTGAGGATTTTGGTATAATGTCTTTGGTTTAACCATCATTGGAACGTTTAAACCATCATCTTCACCTTCACCATCAGCATCAGTAGCACCACCCATGACGGAAGCACCACCAACGTTTAAGATATTAGCACTGACTGGGTTACCTCCTCTGTTTCTTAAAGATTCAGCACCCATACCGGAAGCGACAGCCATTTGAGTGTTTGGAACGACTTCTTGGATTGGGTAAGTACGGTCGACAGTATATTGTGGGATATATGAAGTATGTGGACGGTAACTACTCTGACTAGTACCTCTTACATCTTGAGATTCGTAATCGTAGACATCTTCACCGTCTCTAAAGACTGAGTGTCTAGTAGAACCTTGATGGTGGTGACGTTCTTCATTTTGATTGTTGTTATTATTCGAATCGGATAAAAATTCGTTAACCTCTTGTGGATTGGACATGATTGCTGTATTTAGAATATGACCAATTAAAGATTGTTAGATGTGTGTATTGTGTATTGATTTGCAATGTTTTGTTAGTGATTATTTATGTATATTATAGAATGAGATAAAAAGGAATAACCGAATACTGATAAGAAACAACTCGAGATATGATGTTTATATAGTTTTTGGTTCGAGGTATAATTGATTATAAAATATAGTTCATAAAAGTGAGATCCTTTCCCTTTCTTTCTAATACGTCTATCAATATAAGGATTGAAAAAAAGGAGGGGTATGACAAAATTGTTATGCTAATTAGTAAGTGGGAAAACTAGAACCTTTGTTTCTTTCTTGCTTATTTCACCGAGTTT
>JAJLYB010000115.1:10356-36996 GCA_030674245.1 Jamesozyma piceae
GGAAGGGGCAGACAGATATGGGAGAGAGACGGGGGGAGGGAGGGGGAAGATAGTGGGACGTATGGTGGTGGGGGGATCCACTGATGGTGTGCCAATCCTAATTTCTTTTTCCTCTTCCTCTCTTCGAGCAACCACCACCGTTGAAGCAACAGCAACAAAAAACGGACAAAACGGCATATTAGCAGCCAAAACAAGAAATAAAAACAAGAAAAAAAATAAGAAAAAAATAAAAAAGAATAAAAATGCACCGGACACTCGGCGAGTCCGGGCGTTCGGTAAACACCTGACGGAAACGGCATTGTGCAGGATCATTGTGGGAATGAAGAATTTAAGCAACTTTCTGTTATATTATACTATATTATTTTATAGCACATTACATTATATTATATGCAATTGGGGCATATTGTGCCAATTAAGCAACCAATTCAATTAATCAAGCAAGCAAGCAAAAATCTGGGGAAATAATAAAGTCCGTGGCTGATATTGAGGGGTACACTACTTTAGTTAAACTAGTTGTGTTACTTGTAACTACGAGATTTCTTATTCCCCCTCCATTTTAAACTGGGGTTTCGTTTACAATTACTTCTTGATGTTGCATGTAGTAAAACGGCCCCAAATGGCTAGTTTTCTTTCTCTGTTGGAGCAAGTGACACTATGAATGAATTTGAAATCCGTTTTTCTACAAGGCTAGAAAGTGTCTGGTTACTTGATTTGGAAATTGCTTTTTTTCAATATTACGTATTGCATTGTAATCTGATTTACTCTCCCTCGAAAGTGTTCAAATTACATTATTTTTGTTACAAGTGAGTGGGTTATAACATAAAGTTTTTCCTCTCTCTGGTGCCAATGGAACTGTATTTGCATATGAAGTTTTCTTGCTAACTGATTTACAACCGCGTTGGTAAGTGCTACATGGGTTTGGTGGCGAACGGGGGGGTAATGTAATTTCTTCTTCGGCTTTGAAAAATACATTTTTTCGAACCCCATGGGAATAAACTAAAAATAGTTTTTAATGCCGTCCCCCTCTGTCGCCATAGTGAATTGCGCTTTACCAAAGCAATTCTAAACCAGCAAGCAAGCCAACATTTCCCCCTCTATGCCCCTCAGTGGATATAGGAAACCTATACCTTCCTGGGGTCGAACAAAATAACAACCTGTTCACTTTCTTCCTTGAATATATTTCCCATTGGATTTTTTCCATAGGCTATCACACCTTCACCAATTCTTACATACTTAACTACATCCCTTGAAACGTTCATTGTTTACTTAACGGTTATTATGCACCCCGCCGACCACCATGAACCTAAACCCAGAGAGACAGAGAAAACTGAAGGAAACTTCCGTTACCCAGCACAGAATGATTACATAAAATACCTGTATCGGCCAATGAACTCAAACCAACTAAATATGGAAAGCACAGGGTAAACAAACTTCGACTTGACTAAATTCATGTCATCTAGTTCTTTGACTTCTGATTGGCTGATTGAACTTCTCTCATCCAATTAGTTGTACTAGGTTTTATCGGGGCCTCTGTTTCAATAGCCTTACCCCAGATTTGCCTTGACTCCCTTGTTACGAATTAATTTCATTTCAATTCAATTTCATTCAAGGAAACAATAGGCTTGTTTACATGGTTGCGAACACTAGCTTTGTTTATATTAACACGGATACATTTCCAGCCTCAAACACCCCTCTTGCACTTTCAATCCATATATATATGGACCGACTAATGAGAATGTCCTTGCCATTTTTATTTCTTACACAAATATCTCTAAACTTTATTCTCTTTTTCATTAATATTCTATTTTCTTCTTCATTTTTATCATATAATAAAAAACCATACATATACATACATATCATAGACGTAATTGACTAATTTCAATACCCATACGTTGAAGATTGTATAGAAAGAAAGAAAAAATTAATATTAACAACAATAAATATGTCTACTCCTAGTTTCCCATCCGATTCTACTGACAGAGATGTCACCGATGTTCCATTAGTCGCTTCAATTGATGTCGGTACTACTTCTTCAAGAGTCATTTTATTCAACAGATTAGGTCAAGAAGTCTCGAAGCATCAAATTGAATATTCTACTTCCGCTTCCACTCAAAAGTATACCCCAGCTGGTAAGAGAAGATTCATGAAACAACCTGCAAAAGGTGGTCAAGCTGCTGACGGTACTATTACCCCTAAGGAAAAAACAGGCAAAGAAGAACCAATTTTCTCCTCTGTTGGTATGAAGATTGAAGAATCCCAATACTTAACCATTGAAGATATCTCCGAAGATGGTCCTAACTGTAAAGGTCCAACTTTAAGTTTCCCAAAACCTGGTTGGGTCGAATGTAACCCAATCAGTATCCTTATTAACGTCTTGGAATGTTTTGGTACAGTATTGGAAGCATTAGACAAAATTAACGAAACAAGAACCAATCATCATCTAAAACCCTACAAAATTCACTGTATTGGTATTGCCAATATGAGAGAAACTACAATTGTTTGGTCTCAAAAGACTGGTCTACCAATTGTTAACTATGGTATTGTCTGGAATGATACCAGAAATACTCCAACCGTTAACGAGAAGAAGAGAACTACTTCTAAAGAAGTGGAAGAAAAATTAACCAAAAAGACAGGTTTACCTCTATACTCAACATACTTCTCTTGTTCCAAATTACGTTGGTTCTTAGATAACGAAAAGAAGGTCGAAGCCGCCTACGAAAAGGGTGATTTAATGTTCGGTACTGTCGATACTTGGTTGATTTACCACTTAACAAGACAAAACGCCTTTGTTTCAGATGTTACGAACGCTTCAAGAACTGGTTTCATGAACTTAGATACATTAAATTACGATGATGAATTATTATCATACTGGAACATTGAACAAGGAAAAGTTAAACTTCCAAAGATTGTTTCTTCTGCTGAATACTATGGTGATTTCCATATCCCAACTTTCACTCATTTTGAATTACCAGAATCAGGCTTAAAGGCTTTAAAGTTATTTGCCAGCGAAAACATCCCAATCAATGGTTGTTTAGGTGATCAAAGTGCTTCTTTGGTCGGTCAAATGGCTTACAAGCAAGGTGCTGCCAAATGTACTTACGGTACTGGTTGTTTCTTGCTATATAACACAGGTACACAAAAGTTAATCTCCAAGCATGGTACTTTAACCACTTTAGGTTTCTGGTTCCCATACTTAGACTCTGGTAAGCAATTAAACGAACCACATTTTGCTTTGGAAGGTTCCGTTGCTGTCGCAGGTGCTGTTGTCCAATGGTTAAGAGATAACTTGAGATTGATTGCTAACGCTGAAGATGTTGGCCCATTAGCTAACTTAGTCCCAGACTCTGGTGGTGTTGTCTTCGTCCCAGCTTTCAGTGGTTTATTCGCACCATATTGGGATCCAGAATGTAGAGCTACCATTATGGGTATTTCTCAATTTACTACCGCTTCCCATATTGCCAGAGCTGCTATCGAAGGTGTTTGTTTCCAAGCTCGTGCCATTTTGAAAGCTATGAGTTCAGATGCCTACGTTGAAACTGCTAGCGATCAATTAGTCGACAAGAATGGTAAAGAGATTGATTTATTAGAAGATCTAGATCCTAGTAGACGTGAAAAATCTGTCTTTTCCACTCTTTCTGTGGATGGTGGTATGTCACGTTCTAATGAAGTTATGCAAATTCAAGCCGATATCTTAGGTCCATGTATTAAGGTCAGAAGATCCCCAATTGCTGAATCTACTGCTTTAGGTGCTGCTATTGCTGCTAACATGGGTTTCAAGACAGCTGATGAACGTCCAGTTTGGAGAGATCTACATGACTGTAAGAAGTGGGTTTTCTTTAACGGTTATGAGAAGGGTGAAGAAATTCCAGCTGAACAACACCCTAACTTGAAGATTTTCACCAGTGAATCTAAAGATGTTGTAAGAAGAAAGCACTGGAAACTTTGGGAAACTGCCATTGATAGATCCACAGGTTGGTTAGGTGCTGTCGATGGTGAAGATGAACCAGTTATCGATGACAACTTACTTGACGATAATTAATGATTTAACTAATATTCACTATTTGAATAATGAACAAAAACGTATATATATATATAAAACTAGATTTTCAATATTCTATAATCTAATCTGTTTGTAAAAATAACCTTTGTTTACTTTAATAATATTGCTTTTGGTTTTAATTGCTTGGGATCAAGAAATTCGATATCATTATCAATAAAAACCGTTAAATTTGATTTGACTGTTTTATATAATGTATGGGTTTTCAACCTCACAGCCCATGCATATTTGTATTAGAATAGTTAAATTTTAGAAAATGTTCTTTTTTTAATTTTGTGTAGTCCAAAACAGTCCAAGATAGAAGATATCATTTTTCATAAACGCAAACAAAACAGGAAATTCATAGAAACCGGATGTGGTATCTGCACAAGTAGAACACTATAAAAATAATGCCAATAGAAGAATTCTAGAAAAGCTTTAAATTTCTAGTTTTTTGTACGGTTATTTTATATGTCAAAATATAGCGTCAAACTCAATAAGAATATAATAACATAATGGCTCCAGGTAAGAAAGTTGCTCCAGCTCCATTCGGTTCTAAAACCACCAAGTCTTCTAAGACTAAGAACCCATTAACCAACTCTACTCCAAAAAACTTTGGTATTGGTCAAGCTATTCAACCAAAGAGAAACTTATCTAGATACGTTAAATGGCCAGAATATGTCAGATTACAAAGGCAAAAGAAGATCTTATGTATGAGATTAAAGGTTCCTCCAACCATTGCTCAATTCCAATACACTTTAGACAGAAACACCGCTTCTGAAACCTTCAAGTTATTCAACAAGTACAGACCAGAAACTGCTGCTGAAAAGAAGGAAAGATTAACCAAGGAAGCTGCTGCTATTGCTGAAGGTAAGACCAGACAAGAAGCTTCTCCAAAGCCATTTGTTGTCAAGTACGGTTTAAACCACGTTGTTTCTTTAATTGAAAACAAGAAGACCAAATTAGTTTTAATTGCCAACGATGTTGACCCAATTGAATTAGTTATTTTCTTACCAGCTTTATGTAAGAAGATGGGTGTTCCATACGCTATCGTCAAGGGTAAGGCCAGATTAGGTACTTTAGTCAACCAAAAGACCTCTGCCGTTGCTGCTCTAACTGAAGTTAAACCAGAAGATGAAGCTGCTTTAGCCAAGCTAGTCTCCACTATCAATGCTAACTTTGCTGAAAAATATGATGAGTCTAAGAAGCACTGGGGTGGTGGTATCATGGGTGCCAAAGCTCAAGCTAAGATTGCCAAGAAAGCTAAGACTACCCAAGCCTAAGTGTATCTTAACTGTGCTATCCAGTTTCTTTTGAAGCGAACTCCTCGCCAATTAAAGGTTTTTATTATATTTTAACTAACATGACTGTGTTATTATTACCCTAGCATTATTTTCATTTTTTTTTTAAATCTGGTAATGGTTTTGTTGAAGCTTAATATGATGACATTGAATTTTCATTCATTATAGGAAATGAACATGAAAGACAGCAAGAGCAGGTCACTTATGATATAACCTGCTGTGAGGGCGTCTTTTGTGCTTATATCTTTTGAATTGAATGAGATTCAATTGAATTATATTTTGTTACAGAAATTATTACTGTTCTATTTAAATATATCATAAACAATAATAAAGATAATATTGAAATATCTCCTATTTTTATCGAGACTGTAGAGTGTCCATTTATAGAATTAGATAAATGTTTCGTTCACTACACTATTGAATGCTATTTAATGGTCAATCTTGTAATTCTTACCATGTTCCGCCTGATTATTGCCGTTTTTTGTATTATTCTTGTATAGCCGGGTAACTGTGTAAGTAACCCTCTTCAAAGTTCAGACGGGGAAAATTTTTCCGTTGATGAAAAGTTAAGTTGGCGGATCTAGTAATTGAACGGGGGGCAACAAGAAGGGGCAAAATGACAACTGGTTTAAAGACAGCTGGAAATTGTATGATGCAAATAACAAATGTGTAATTGGGTGGTTTCATAATTTACTGTTTCTTGTTTCTTAATTCATACTTACTAAATACTATTTAAAGTAATATATTTATATAAAACCTTGTAGAACAAGAATATTTGTAAAGAAAGTAGAATTGAATATTTTTTTGAAATTGTCTTTTGAGTTTTACTAAGAAAAAGGGAAACAAGGAGTAGAGATTAAGAAGCCTAGCAAAAAGTAAAATAAACTATTTAGAATATAGAAATAATAAATAAAAGATGTCTGTTAACGAAGTTGAAATTACAAGTGTAGTTGCAGTTGAAGAACCAGTTCCAATTGTCGAAAGGGACCCAATTGACCCAGAAACTACCATTTTTGTCGGTAATGTTGCTCATGAAGCTACAGAAGATGATCTAAAGAAAATCTTTCAAGGTGAATTTGGTACTGTAGAAGTTGAAATTCCAGTAAAAGAGCATAAGAACGGTCATATTCCACAAAGTAAACATGCTTTAGTTAAGTTCCCACAAAGTATTGATTTTGATGTTATTAAAGAAAAGTACGATTTAAAAGCAGTTAATGAGAGAGAAATCCATATCAAGAAAGCCAGAACTCCTGATGAATTACGTTCCTTTGCTGCCAAGAGGTTTGCTAATAGAGGCGGTTTCAGAGGCGGTTCCAGAGGCGGAAGAGGTGGTTTCAGAGGTGGAAGAGGTGGTTTCCAAAAGAGAGAGAAATTACCATTAGACCAAATGGAAAGATCAAAGGATACTCTATATGTCAATAATGTTCCATTCGACACCACTAAGGAAGATTTAGCCACTTTCTTTAATGCTAATGCTGAATCAATTGTTTTACCAATGAGAAAACTAAGAGACCAAGTAACAAGAAAAACATTCCTATCTGATAAATATAATAGAGGTATTGCTTTTATTACCTATGAAGGTTCAAGTACTGACATTTCTCAAAAAGTCGAAGAGTTTAATGGTAAATCACTAGGGGAAAGACCTTTAGTTGTTGATGTTGCCGTCTTAAAACCTGAAAAGGATGAAATTGTTGAGAAGCAAGAAGTAGCTACTGAATCAGCTCCAGCTGAAGAACAAGAATAAATTGTTTAGAATAAATAGCAATTATTTTTTAATTACATAGTGCCATTAATTTTTATATTTATATTAGTGTATTTTTCCTTCAACTTTTTATGTTTTGGTTAGACATAACTTGATTATTTTCTGATGGTTGGTATGTTTCAGATCCGACATTAATTTAATATAATTAAATACTTCTATGAATGGATTCTTATAAAGTGTAATACCTTTATAACCTCATATTATGTCCCTATGTATTATTAGAGTTCCAGCATTTTCATTATTCCCTCATACCTAATGTTAGTAACATTTATTAATGCAATATATTTAAGAATATGTATTTTTGTATAAAACGTTATCTCTACCTACAAGAGAAATAATGCAAATCAGTCTTATATGGCCTAATAATCTATATATCTTTTAACCCATTTAGTTATAACTAAACCATCATCAAGGACGACTAATTTTGATTTTAATTCATAACCTCCTAATCTTGGTAATAAAAAAAACTTTTTGAACCAAAACAGGACACAAATACCAATCGTGAGGATTGAGGTGATTTGGTATGGTGGTAAATTTTTAACCACAGAAACTGAATGATCTTTGTCAACAAATGGAGCGATTAATAAATATGCTGACAGTAAAGCAATCGATAATACACCAATATTTGAAGCCTTAATTCGCGGAGTTTCCTCCTTATGTTTCCTTCTATATATGAATAAGCCAATTGCAGTAAAGAATAAGAAGAATTGATTACCATAACCTTCCATTGAAATCAAATAATCAAAAGAAGCAGATTCACCTGGTAGGATGCATATCCATATGATCGTTAACAGACCACATAATAATAGAGATGCCATTGGAGCATCACCAGGGTAATTTTTAACCATAATTCTACTGAATGGCAAATAGCCTTCTCTGAATATTTCTTGATTCATTCTCGACATACCATATGTTACAACCAAAATATTCGAAAGCGCTGATAAGGCAACTGCCATTGATAATAATTTACCACCTAATGTAACGCCGAATAGTTTTGAAAATAACACTGAACCAATCAATGGACCAGACGACTTGATTTCTTCGTATGTTAAGACTTTTAAATATGCCAAATTCATCATTGAATAGCAAACCAAGCATATTATTAATGAAATTGGACCTGATATCTTGAGGGTTTTAGAAGGATTTTTAATTTCTGAAACGACAGAATGTACACTGTCCCAACCTGAAAAACAGAAAAAAGAACTAATGAATGCTGCAGATAGTGATTCTATTGAAATATAGTCACTGTCCTCATGAAATTGAGTAAACGGTAAATCCCATGCTTTCATAGAATGAGGCACATTTAAATCCTCGTAGAGGAATAAAGCATAAACACCCGAGCCACACATTAATATGATCAAACCTAATTTCAAACCACCTAAGAAATTTTGAATCATTACACCATGACGAACAGAAAATCCATGAATACACATCACTACAATAATTATTAGGATACTAATATATTTTGACCATTTCATTTGCAAATCACTTGAAATGTCTTGAAACCCGATAGAATATAGGAAGTATTTGCCAAATGTTATTGAACTAGATAAAGCCAAGCCGGATAATATACTATAACAAGCAAATGTAACACTCATCATCAAATGTGGCTTAGTATATGTTTGTTCTAAAAATACCTTTTTGCCACCAGATTTTGGTAACCATGACCCAAATTCCAGGAAAAGGTATAACCCAGCAAATGCCAATATTGCTGTTAATATCCAAACACTGAAAAATATTAAATTATTACCTCCACAATTAACATATATGCTACTTGGTGTTGTAAATATACCGGAACCAAGTATTCTGGAAATAAATAAAACTATTGTGGAATATATGCCTAAATGTCGCCCTTGGGGAACATCCACTATCCCTTTAATGGTTTTACGGTATTCTTCAATATTCATTGATTCTGTTGAATCTAAAGATCCGAAGGATCCATAATTTTTTTGTGATGTTTTTGTAAGCAATTTATCATTGCTATTAATACTTCCGGTTTCTAAATCTACCGACTCATCATTATATTGTTCGTAGTCATTACCACTGATTGCTGCAGTACTTGCATTATTTTCTGTCATAGCAATGATCACTAGAAAGATATGGATCTAGTTTATCTTTCCTTTTTTACCACCCTGTGTCTATTCTTAATGTACCAAGAAGTAAATTCAGAGTTTAGTTTCTAATTAGAGATTATTTATGTCAAGACCAAAATACAGTAAAGAATTTAATGTGATTTAAAATAAATTATCTTATGAATCGTACCATTAAATACTTTTGCATTCATAGGGATCAATAAATTATTAGTAAAAGACAAATCAGTTCATGTTTGACTTATTAATCATCAAAGGAATCACACTCCCCTCTCCCACTTATGACAAACTTTATCTCCCGTTGCATATCGTGATTATATAATCACCAAGTGCCAAGAACCGCGTCAATGAGCCGTATGCCATAGTTTCTTTTTTGTGGAAGTGGAACACCAATCACGTGGATCAGAAGTGTGTTATCATCTGGCACGGGAAATGCCTTGAAAATATTAAAACATTGAAGTATTAATATGAAATGGAATAAATTATTTACTATTAGTATCTGAGAGAGATGAGTAAAGGAAATAGGCAGAATCCCAAGAATATAACGTCTCAACAGATCAATGGGATCATATGCATTTCAAGAATGGGTAACTTACTTTTTTGCCTCGATGAGGAGACAAGCTAAGGAAAGAAAATTCCAATATCGTTTTAATGTACCGAAAGTAAATGATTTGCAAATAAATAGGGCTAAAGTAGCTCTCACAAAGTCAGGATTAGATGAGATTTCTGTTATTATAAATAGAGATATGATGAAGGTACAGCTTGCTCATGTACAAAATTTACTACTAAAAGATATCAGCGTTGCTTCAACTAATACGGCGTTCAAATTTACGGACCTGAGCAATTCTTCAATCCAAAGCAAAGCTAAAATAGTCAATAATTGGAACATATTAACAACAATATTTAGTAATCCAATATGCCAAGATATCAAGTTAATTTCAAATAGCGATGATAGCCCAATTTCTGAATTACAATTTTCATTTAAATGCACAATTAAGCTTGAATCGAGTGATAAAAGGTGTAATTTAGACAGAGTTATATGGCCAGATCCAGTATTTTCATATTCATGTAGAGGTATAGGTGTCACACCACAACTATACAAAGAATTGATATCATACTCTGATCCGGTAAGACTCATTAATCCTGCATCAGATACTGGTTTACCTGTTTATGAAGTTGATTTTGTGCCTGAAGAATATGATGCGATTGGTTTGTTTCCTGGGTTTATACCAGAACATAAACATATATTTGAGGGATTAGGATCTTATACTGCACTAATTAAATCTTCAGCATGCTTGGGTAATAATAAGCAAAAGATCGAGGATATAATTACAAGTGACTACACGGATAAAAACATCAATAAAACAATCAACACTACCAAATTTATTCAACCATCTGGAGGTAGAATTAAAACTCTTAAAGGATTATTGGATATAGCAAGATTTAATGGTAAATTATGGCAGTTGAGTGCATTCAAAGGTAAGATTTATCCAGGTGATATTTTAAGATCGACAATTTTATCAAATAACGTAGATGAAATACAATTTAAGGAAGAGTTTATTAAAAATTTTACACTCTTCAACATTTATTCATTAGCTTTAAGATTGAATACAAAGGTCATTGATTTAGATGAGAATAATGACATTATATGTACCGATAATAATAACACTATACACTGGAAACCTTGGGATATTTTAATTTGGGATCAATATGCAAAGGTAAATAGTGAACCAATACCAAAGAATTTGGACGATTTAATTATTGTAAAACAGAAATTTGACAGTTTTTTACAAAATCTTTTACATTATCAATTTCTTGTCGTATCGGAAATGAAAGCTACAGGTATTGAATTTTTCCAAAACGATAAACAGCCTGGAAGTGCAAGAATTTTACCAGTATCAATAATTTTGCAGAATATTTTACAAAATTGTAAATGGATTAAAGTATTTTATCCTGGATTATCAGAATTAGTTAAGAAAGATCTTCAACCAATATCCAAATTACAAACAGATAGTATAATAACGTCTGAAACAAAATCTATGCTAGAGGCCGCTAATAGAATAAACCAAATAATAAAAGAAATGGTCATATATGAACATCAATTATCATCTGATGAATTCAATTCATTTAAAGCAATGAACCCAGTTCCAACGTCGCCAATTAATGATTGGAAAATAATAATATTAATGAAAAATCCGTTGCCAATGGATTATATCAAGACAATAAAATTTAATTCCAAAATTTTCACACAATTTGTTTCAGATTTGGAAAATGTAAATAAAATTGGATACTCAAGGTGTGTATCCAAAAGAATGATTGACGAAGATACTTTTATTTATCTGTATAAATTAAACAGAGAGAAAGATGAAAACGTTGAAAAAGTAGTCTTTGATATAATGGATAACATCAAGAAACAAAATAGTATGATATAAGTACTGTATGTAAATATATAGATTGACAAACTATTAATAATTAATTTTTAAATTCCTTCGTTTCTAAAAAGATTGGTTCTTGATTTAATTTTCTTATCCATACAATTTTATCAATAACTGTATCAGCAATGATAAATTGTTTAATTCCCCAGTTTCCTTGTGCGAACACATCAGGAATCTTGTTACTTAAATGTGGGAATAACATCTTATAAAGATTCATATACTCTAGTACATCATTCTTTTCAATTATAATGGATTTACTGACTTCATCAAATGTTTCCGTGATAAATTCTGGAACATCGTAATCTAATTTCTTACTTAAGGCATCTTTGTTGGCAATTCTCACAATCCATAGAAGAAGGGCCTTATTTAGACAATCTTTAGCAATCAAATCTTCAAATTTGATAACACCAAAGGTTAAAAGTAATGCATTTGCAAAAAATTTATCACTTTTGAAGATGGTCTTGAAAGAGATTATTTCATGTTGCGGTATCTTTTTAATCATTTGTTTTTGGATCTGATGCAAGTTTTCCATACTTTGATTATATATTTTCCGTTGTGAATTCAAATAAGTTTTAATTAATTTAATCTTTTGTAAATCGTTATCTTTACAATTCTTGATCAAAGATTTAATCGAGTTTATTTTAGATGTTAAGATTGAATTTAATTCATCTGTACCTTCAAGCATGCATCGCGTAGTTAATGTCTGCTCAGATGATAATTTACACAAGAATCCAAAAAACTCCCTCAAGTTTTGAGGTATCTGTGTATTAATTGATAACATGAATTGAACACAACCAGTAGTAATAAGGTTATTGTCATATAATTTGATACCAAACTTTTTGGAGTTTTCAATGAATGCACTGTCTAATTTTAAAGTTAATCTTGAAGTGTCGTATATATTGTTTTCTTCAACGAAACCATAACCTAATAATAGTTCTTCGTTCGATTTATCACCATAGTTATTAAATACTTCCTTATCTTGATTTGATACTTTATTAAAATTTTCTTGATCGCTGATGAAATTAACCAAATTCTGATTTTTATCAAATTTCCACGAGACTTTTGTGTCATTTTTGTGATTCAATAAATCAACAATTGGTAATAAGAAAGCTTGGTTGATATTTGATTGTTCTTTCGGATTGAATAGGATATCCGGAAATGCTCTGGAAGTAAATATACAAAAGGACCACAAGTATGCAATAAAACTATTCCATGGGATTTGAGAGCCACTATTTTCAGTTAATAATGATACATTCGTTTCAATATACTTGAGAATTTCAGTTGAAGTATTTTCATCATTAACATCATGTTTTTTACCCTTTAAATTAAATAAAGCCTCATTATAATATGGGTTTAAGTTTAACATTTCGAATAGACTAAACCATTCTTTGAGTAAAATTCTTAAATTTTGTTTAATAACGGTTAATATATCAGTATTTTGTAATAGGTTTAATTCCCTCGAAGTCCAAAAGTAGGGTTGGTCCATCTTTAAAGGTAGAATATCAAGGTAAGGTTTATAAAATGTCTGGTGTTTCCTTAAATAAGCTGTACTGGGCGATTCACCTTCATCTGTTGAATTATTGAACTTCAATTTACACAAATATAACTGAGTCAAAGCATTTGGATGTAGCTTTGAATAATTATTACAGTCATTGCCGTCTGATATCAGGTTGAAATAATCGGAAGCTTGTTTCTGTCTGATTAAAAGCTTGGAAGGTATTGAAATTAATGGCTCTTTAAAATCAGTAATACCCTTTGAGTTGTTCAAGACGGCAGTGACACCTGTATGTGGTGTTATCTGAAATTTTATTTCATCATTAATTTTGGCGCTATTGGCTTTACTCCATTGAATGCAATCGCTTAGTAGCTGCGTTGTAATTGAAGCCATGCCTTTTCTTTATTTAGTTAGGTATGATGTGGACACACGGATATTCTATCGATCTATAAACTCTCTTTTAATCTATTCTATCGTAAGTTAGGATATATTGTTTTGTAACAAGATCCATTATCCACCAATTTTTTAATAGTGAGAAGTGAAAAAAAAATCTTTTTTTTCACTCTACTGAATGAAGATACGCATCCTCTAAATAGACAGAAAAGGGCTCATCGACGATAGAAAGCTGTACAAAACAGAAAAAGAGATAGGATCTAATATCAAGAAGTAAGCGTGTGTATGTGGAAGCCAATATATAGATCTATAGATTCACTGTCATACAAGGAGAAAGCGTGTAGAGTAAGTGGCGGTCGGAAATAACTACCAAATTTGTTTCAAACCGATCTTTCGCTTTCCAACGGCGGTGATAGATGCTTTATCCACAATTATTGCTTTTGTGGTTTGGTGCCTTAAGGTGTATAGTTATAAAAACCTTCAAGGTGTTTTTTTGAATCTTCCAAGAATTGTGTGTTCTTGGCTAACGACAGATTTGAAATCTGCCTGTCCAATGACAAAACAATCAAATTGTAATGGGCATCGCAAACTGTTTACATTTGCACCTTAATATTTCATCACAGGGTCTGTAATAACTGCAGGATTAGGAAAAGCTGGAAATTGAACCCTAGATCTTTCTCGATATTGTGTAAGAATCTCCAGAGGAAGATACAATTTGCAAAATTTTAATCTCTTATAACATCTGTGCATGTACCCAACACTCGTATATAGTACTATACGACACCATAGAAAAGCATACCAAGAGCATACTATGGCCAACCACCCATCTACCCATACATTTATTCCCGATCCTATATGTGGGGAGCTAACGAATACACAGTACAGATACAAACACCCCATTTTTAGTTGTCCACAAAACTGCAGTAACTGCGGAGCAAAATGAGGAAAAAGTACTGCTTTTGCACCCTGTTCCGACTCTAGTCACTGCAAAGATTCTCTTTGAGTGTTGGAAAACTAAGGTGCATTTTCCGGTGTCGCTGTTTCGCTGGGCCAAATGCACGCAGCGACTATACAAAACTCATCAAATGGCACCCTACATTTAGCATAATCCCCGTAAACAGATGTGCACTAAACTTTATTACTCACCAAGTGAAAATTTTACTAAATGCAACAACATCATCATCACCGTGATGGAAGATACACTCTGAAATGAGTGAGGCTGTATAGCAAATAACCAAACTATCTAATTATGTAAGTATACTTCAACATTACTAAATAAGAAATTGGCAAACAACAGAAAAAGAAAGAAGAATAAATTTTAATTCCAATCCTGACTTGATTATTATCTTAGCTCATCGATTTTTCTGATATAAATAATACAAGTTTATTCTCAATAACCGATCAATACTGTTGTTGTCTATTTTTCTTTACGTCTTGTTCATTTGTTGATTATCAAAATGACAGCATCAATAGCAAACTTATCAAAAATGGATTCAAATTCAAGTGTTGATAACATGGAAAAGCAACCTGTTGAAAAGACCAACAATCTAACGTCAACAATATCAAAACAGGCTACTGAAGTAGACACATATGAATACTCAAACGACTCAACTACTACTTCAGATGAACCTCAACCAAAGAATTTGGTTATTAGAAAAGTTGAACTATTAGCGTCTGTCTATAACAAATGGTATGAACATGTCATCCTATTATTTTGTGCTTTCGTTTGTGGTTACGGTTACGGTTTAGACGGTAGTACACGTTACATCTACACAGGTTATGCAACATCCTCATACAACGAGCATTCCCTATTGGCAACAATTAACGTCATCAATGCGGTAGTCAGTGCCGTCTCACAAATTCTATATGCAAGATTATCAGATGTTTTTGGAAGATTATCACTTTTCATCGTTTCAATTGTCTTATATATCGTTGGTACTGTTATTCAATCTCAAGCTTATGACGTTCAAAGATACGCAGCAGGTTCAATTTTTTACAATGCAGGTTACGTTGGTGTTATACTTGTCCTTGTCCTAATTTTATCTGATTTCTCTTCACTAAGATGGAGATTATTCTACCAATACGCCCCAGCATGGCCATTCATCATCAATACTTGGATCTCAGGTAACATCACAGAAGCTGCTAACCCACTTAAAAACTGGTCTTGGGATATCGGTATGTGGGCTTTCATTTTCCCTCTTTCATGTCTACCTTTGATTTGTTGTATGCTATACATGAAGTGGAAAGCAAGCAAAACTGAAGAATGGAAACAATTGAGTTCAGAAAAGACCTTCTACCAAAAGCATGGTATCGTCAAGACTCTGAAGGACTTATTCTGGAAACTAGATATTGTCGGTGTAACTTTCATGGGTTTGGTTCTAGGTTGTGTGCTTGTCCCGTTAACTTTAGCTGGTGGTTATAGTTCAAAATGGAGTGATTCTCGTATCATCGGTGTCTTTGTCTTAGGTTTCGTTCTAATCCCATTCTTCGTTGTTTGGGAAGTCAAATACGCCAAATTCCCATTGATTCCATATAAATTAGTTAAAGATAGAGGTGTCTGGGCTGCTCTAGTCTTATCATTTTTGTACAACTTCATCTACTTCATGGCTACTGATTATCTATATACTGTCTTAATCGTCGCCGTCGGTGAGAGTGTTAAATCTGCAACTAGAATCACTTCTCTGTATTCTTTCGTTTCCACCGTCGCCTCTCCATTTTTTGCATTATTTTTAACAAGATTTACAAGATTAAAGCCATTTATTATTTTAGGTTGTTCTCTATGGTTCCTAAGTATGGGCTTACTTTATCATTTCAGAGGTGGTGCCGATGCACATTCGGGTATCATTGGTGGGCTTTGTGTTTGGGGTCTAGGTACCGTTATGTTTACATACCCAGTTACTGTTTCAGTTCAAGCTACTACAACTCATGATAACATGGCCACTGTCACTGCTTTAAATTACACTTTATTCAGAGTCGGATCCGCCGTTGGTGCTGCTGTTTCTGGAGCAATTTGGACTCAAAAATTATACGGTGAAATCTTAAAACGTATGGGCAATGTAACTTTAGCTAAAGAAGCTTACTCTGCTCCATATACATTCATTGTAACTTATACTTGGGGAACCCCTGAAAGAAACGCATTAGTTCAAGCATATAGATACATTCAAAGACTAGAAACTTTAGTGGCCCTGGTATTCTGTGTCCCATTAGTTGCTTTCTCTCTATGTCTAAGAGACTCAAGATTAACTGATAAGGTCGCTCATGATGATATATCAGAAGGTGAATACATAGAAAAGAAATCAGATGATGTCGTTGCAGAATTCTTTATTAACTTATGGAAGAAAATTACTAAGAAAGAAGTTAAGGAGAATTAGATAAATTATATTTACAATTTCATACCACATTAAACCTGAAGTGTAATACACTTCTTTATGGATACACATAATCATGTATAATAATAATAATAATAATAATAATAATAACAATAGATTTATCCTTTTTAAATTCATAGTACTTATTAAATTTCAATTAAATTTCATTTAGGCTTGTTAAACTTTGCTAATTTAATATTGAATAATACGTTCAACCAGTATTTAATATTACTTTTTGTAGATTTGATTGTCATGTATAACTTCCAATTCCTTCTTACAGTTTTCAAAATACACATTATAATTAAGGGTATACCGCAGAATCTTTTGAATTACTTCAATTGACCTGATAGTAAGAATCCTACAACGGTTCATTAATATCTGCAACTTTTCTATTGATGAAATATGTGAAAAACAACTTTTTTTAGATAAATTGATAATATTATCGGTTTTGAAAAATGTTTTATTTGCTACTTTTAAAATAATTAGATCTTTAATTAATTCCTTTATATTTTTATAGCAAGCTAGAATCATAGTGAACTTTTTCGTGGATGTATTACTGGTCCTAAAATCATCCGAAATTATAAAATTATTAAGATGGAGAAGTAGATTTGTTGAATATTTATTACTTTTTGAATATAAAGTTCTTAAAAGGGAACATAAAACAGAAATTTTCGATGCAATGTCTTCATCGTATTCAGATTCACCAAGCACAATTTGTATACGATTTATACGGGAGTTAATATTACATAACATGTCATTAACAATATCGTGAGACATTTTTGTCCTTTAGTCCTATCTGCGCCACTTTGTTTACTCGTCTCTTGCAGCCTATACTCAATTTTTTGTTTGCTAATCTTCTCGTTTTATTATATCCATATCACAATAGAACAACTGTAAAATCCAACCAATATCAGAAATGATAAGTACTGTTTATATATCGAATTAATAAGTTTTACTTTACAAATTAGCATTTTACACATACATTTTGTAAAAATTCATTTTTATGTATCACATTCAGGAGGAACAAGAATTTGCTTGTTTATTTGTCAATGCGCATCACCCCAAAAAAATACAAGCATGAAATGATCAGTTCTTCCAAAATAAGAAACAAGTAAAATTCAAATTTGAAAAGAAAACGCAGCTGAACAATATTTTTCAAAATATTTATGTCAAATTAGGTAGCTTTGACCAATTTATCACATCCTTTGTATCACATCCTTTGTATCAGGTCAAATGGTTTTATGTAATGGTTGGCTAACTTTAAAAGAAAACACATTAGAAAATCTAACGTGTTCCATGAAAACTCAATATATCAATGTACTGATCGAAGGTATACATATACGTCGGTTGTAGGTTCGCATAATAATAACGAAATTCTGTGTTGTAATTATTAAAGGCTAGTCAAGTTAAGTATTAACAGAATCTAAAAATTTAAACTATTATTTTTAAGATCGTTAGTCTATTTAAGATTGAATTATTTGCAGTTAATATTATACCAATATAGATTAAACCAGTTAACATTTAAGGCTTTATCCAATATTAACTTATAAAATAAATTATTATCATGTATCTTATATGATAAACTATCCACTAACGATACGAAATTAAGGACAAAGATATTGTATAATTTCAATTAAAATTCTAGACAATCGTAATCATATGCTATAGTAATAATAATATAATCCCAAGGAAGGAGTATTTTATTAATATGTAAGTTGGCTAATGTTTGAACCAAAAGAAATGGATTATAACTAGAACAGATTTGTTAATATTTGTGCTCAAGGTAATGTGCATTCGAAAACTCAAACAATGAAAAGTAAAGAATGCTTATATCCTTTAAATATACTAGTAACGATAGAATTGACTTACTTTCCCATAATTCTTTACTTTAAAATTATCAATATATTTAAAACTCCTTAGAATTTATGCTAAACTTTTTCATTTATCTATTGGTTAAAATAAAATGTTTAGATATAATTTTTTAAAATAGTGGAACAACACTTTGACCCATACCGTGAACTTATTTCGATAAGGGATTTCAGCTGTTAAATTATATCTACCCAGTTAGATATAATTTGGGAATAGCACTACCTCGTATATGATAATTCAAGAATTCAGTTGAAATATATATGAAAAAGACTTAACCGTATATTCATGAACGTAATTAGATTTTCAAAGTTTATAAATGGAATGTCAAATTAAGACCATGTTACAACTGTCTCATAATTCACTGAATTTTATTTTGAAAATTTATTTCAACAAGTCAGCTACTGAGATAGTATCACAGTAAAATTTTCAACTCTTTCCGAATTAGGAATATGTTCTGAGCTTTCATATCATTAAGAAGGAAAAACTCCTTATGACCAAAAAACTTGGTTTGATTTTAAGGTTCTTATTATCTTCATTTTACCAAATTAATTTAAAAATCCCTTAACTTAATAACCAGCTATTTCGTATTAGTTACTACCAATCGGAGACAGTTCAGGCACAACAATACCACAATTCGGAGCCGGATTTTACCGAAGAAAAAAACGCTTCGAGAAGAAACAAATAAGGAAGCGTTCAACAATAGAAAGAAAAAACACGCATATCTTCACCGCGGTACATTTATAGAGTAATGAAACAAATGCAACTCAACTATGTGACCTTGGACAACAATATTTGTACACTCATTCGATTTTGAAGGAATATTATAAAGTTTTGTTGGAAAATGTTTTAAAAATTTAATTGACACCGCCATAGAAATCATTTTCAATAGTGACGTATTTAGAATTTGCGTATAAGAGTTATTATACGGTTTAACTATTTGAATATTTTTTACTATTTTTTTAGGTCTCTCGCAAGGAAGAACTAACTCTAACACTACCATTGACTAACTTCATTGCTGGTCATACCTAGTCAATATTAACGGGAACAATTAGATCAAAATCAATGGTCGCCTATCAATTCTTAGTAACTACTCGAAAAATCATTACGAAGAATATAAATTATTATTCAATTGTATTACATGGATGACATAATTTGTGCGTAATTCCTTTTTGTACGCTAATTTATCTACTAAATAGTAACCTAAAATAATAACCGGAGAGTGGACAATAAAAACTATATTGGATTTATCATCTTACGGTTATATTTTCAAATTGAGTTAAGGTTTACTTTTAACTTTCATCCTCATGCTTGCAGTTCATTTATTTTTAGATTCAAATATATAGGTTCCCCTCATCACCGATATATAACTTTTAGTATATATCATTCCCGAGGGACGGGGAACCAATTAGAGTTCAAAAAAATAACAGAAAAAAGGATAGTGTAGGTTGAGTTAAAACATATGGCATGTAATAGACTATTGGTGCTGATAATAGGAACTGATTATGTCATGATTTTAAAGTTACATTGGAGTATGCGTGCATTTAACAGATCAACTGAAAAATTTGGTAAGCATTTGATAGAAGAACTGTGCCCTGCTTGAGTTTCACTAGTTGTTACTACTAAAAACAGAAATAAATACCCGAAAATTTTTTCATGTTTTGATATGATGATTATTACTACTGATTCGCACAGATTCAATGGAACTGTGCAATCAACTTTTTCCGGAGTTGTCTATTGGTTAAAGATCCTTTACATCATAATAAATTTTCCACTTGCGGTTCAAAATTCCTCGGCTCGTTCAAAACCTGTTAATTTTGGTGAACGGAGTTAAACTGTGAAAATTTATGTATTTCCAGTAACCACACTAGACTATTCTTAGAAATAGTGTAAAAACTACTATACAACAATCCTTGAATACCAACTCGAGAAAGAAAAAAACGAAACCAAAATTGAACTGGTCCCTCTGATTTCTAGAACCCTAAATCAAATTAATCCAACAACGCTCTATGTGTCGCTTACAAATCATTGGCTAGACCATACATTGAGTTTTATTTTTCCGTTAAATAATTTAACGTAATATTACTCTGAAACCTTTTTCACTTGAACAAAGTCATGTCCTTCTTCAATTATATTTCTTTATACAACTATACTAATGGTTATTGCTCTGCGCTTTTTGTAAGGCTTTGTAGTTGTCATCACATACTCTCCGATGCCTAGGTAATCATAAAAGAAGAAAATTCATCTTCACTGAAAATATTACTTATTTTTATTTTCAAAATTTCCAACCAACAAATCCCGGTTAATAACAAATAATACCACTTTAGAGTAATAGAAATAAGAAGTCTAAATGGCCTTACCTTTACGCAATCTCTAAATAAATTACACAATTATTAGATGAGTTGGAGGACAAGAGAGAAAGACAGACATGCACATATATTAATATTTACCGATGGCTTGTACGTCATCCCGAATAGTTTAAGTACATTGAATATCTATGATTGGATTATTAAGGAACATAGGTTCAACAATAATTAATAATATGTTTGCTGTTTAAATTGAAAGCCATCCATTTTTATTAATCATTCTGTCTCAAAGAATATATTTATCCCGGCTGCTATAAACGGGAACAGTAATATCCTAGATGGTATTATCAATAAATTTACATAGTTCACTATGACTCTTTTAGCTGACCATTGAAAATTGAAAGATTTATTTTATATATAAATATGTTTCATTTGGATATTTTTATATTCATCGTTTTTGAATCTGAATAATTTTAAAGGGATATACTCTCACTAAAAGACAAATTGCAACAAACTAAATCAGGATTTAATCCAATTAATAAGATGGTATCTAATAATATGTCTTTAACAAAATTTGTTTTTTTCATTCTTCTATTGATTAGGCTAGTTGCTTCGCAAAACTACGCATGCAACCCACAAGGTACACCAAGTGATGGATTTACGGTTAGATTCTTCCACTATTTATTTCCTCAGTATTTATATGAGTTTCCCTATACCCCAGAATATGTGGCATCTGGTTATCATTTTGCAGCTAATTATATTAAAACAGAACACGATATTGTGGATATTAATTTTCATACCGAGTCAGACTCAGACTTCCCAGAAATGGGAGAGGTATATGGTACTGCAATCACTGTTACAAATATAACTTTAGAGTATACTGGTTATTTTATTCCAAAAATAACTGGTGATCATACTTTTTATTTGACAGATACAGATGACTCTGCTGTCCTATATGTCGGGACAGCGTCTGCATTCATCTGTTGTGAATCTAACGAATTGCCATCAAATACTGAGGACAAGACATTGAGTGTATATGACGAAGCAGGAAATAACAGTACTATTGAATCCACAATAAGATTGGAAGCTGGCTTCAAGTATCCTTTTAGACTAGTGTATGTCAATGTACTTTGGAATGGAACTTTGGACTTTTCATTTAAAGATCCATCAGGGTCTGTAAATACTAATGTTTCTGGTTATATCTTTAGCTATCCAGATGCATCTGAAGCTTGTCCATTATATCATGAAACAACTACAACCAGTTTCACTGAAGGTATAGATACAGCTTCTACAACATATTCAACCATTGTTAACACATTTACTGGTGATGATCAGTTTGAAACAACAATAACTACTTATTTAGTTGCAACACCCAGTGTAATTAGCACATATCTGTCATCTTTATCCAAGTCATTAAATATAAACGAGACTTTAGTTGGAACTTTAACTAACACTCAAGTGGTTGGATCCGACACATATTATAGTCCTGCTGAAACTTCAACTACTGATCATAATACTAAATCTAATCTTACTGTAGATACTGCTTGTGGTTCCAATTTGGATACATCTAACTCTATTCCTTCTGGTGATTTAACTGAAACCGGCGTGACAATCTCTACTCCAAAACCAAATGTTTCAACTGTCGTAAAATTAACAGAATCTAGCCAGAACACTATAAATAGTACTAGTTCAATTGAATCTACTACAAGTACAATATTTCCAGTTCCTCCCAAAAATACAGGCTTAACAGAATCAAACTCTTCTTTAGCTAATTCTACCTATCTAAATTCATCAAACACTACCTTGGATACATCTAGTGGAATAATTGACAAAGATTTAACTAGATCTACAAGTACTTCAGGTACTTTAACAATTATCCTTACTAACGCAACAGTTACAATTTCTCCAAAATATACTAGTTCAACTTATACCAACTACAATTCTGGATTTTCTAGTGCACTAAATAGGCCAAACAGTAACTCAATTGATTTAGGTTCTCCAAAATCTAATACTTCCATCATCAGTTCTACTGCTTTAATCAGTTTGAGTAGTTCTGGTATAGCACAAACTAACTCTATGTCTGATAATTCTGGCGCATTTACTGAGTCTCAAAACATAAGTACATCCACGATTCCTAGAACTACTGCCATAACTCACACTAATTCTACTCTAGATGTTCCAGTTCCTCCAGCAATTACTGATATATCAAGCACTAACTCTGTGTCGGATGGTTTTGGCGCATTTACTGGATCTCGAAACATAAGTACTTCCACGATTCCTAGAACTACTGCCATAACTCACATTAATTCTACTACATATGTACCAATTCCTTCCAGAAGTACTGATATATCTCACAGCAATTCCACATTTGATAGTTATGGTGAATCAGGTGAGCTAAATACTAAATCAGGAATATCAGATGGCTCTAAGACATTAAGGGAATCCAATATTATATCAAGCACGTCGGTTTCTCCAATAAGTGTCAGTGGCTCAAATATCACAAATAGCATATATGATTCAAATAGCTTGATCGAATCCGATATAATTACAAGTCTTTTGACGGCCTCAAGAACAACTGATATAATTCACGCTAATTCTACTATATATGTTCCAGCCTCTCACAAAATTACTAGTATATCACACATATATTCCCCCTCCGATGTGTCTACTAAAACAATTTTATCAAAAATGAAATCAAATATAGTAGGTTCCCAAAGAAATAGTGGTTTGACATTAACAGAGTCCAACTCAAATGCCTATTCTGAATTAGTTGAATCTAGTGCAATGATATTTGCAACTACAATAGATGCTTTAAATACTGCTGACTATACTAACTCTTTAGGTAGTAATGGGTTGATTGGAGTTAGGACTACATTAAGCGCATCTACTATTCCAGTAGCTACTGGTGCGACAACGACTTCTAAAAATACTTCTGACTCAACTAAAACTAACATAAATTTGAGCCCAACAAAATATGTTACTGGTACTTTAAGGATTGAAGCTGTATCTAGCACAGGGACATCTGATTTTTCATATAGTGTCAAGGCAACTTACAGATCAACAAATTATGTTCAAGATAAAAGTTTAGGTAACAACGTTTACTCAACTATTGTAAAGGAATATACTGATAAAAATGGTATAATTACAACAGGGACTTTTTTTCTTGTAGAGCCGACATTTAAAACTACAGCATCATTTAAACCTTCAAGTGGGTCATTGACAGGGGCTTACTTGAGTGCTACTACTTCCAATACTTCTAGTAATATATCTACTACTGGTAATGTTAATGTTGTTAGTAATGGCAGTGATAACGAATCTAGCAATAATAACGCAGGTATCCCTGGTAATGAATCTAATAGCGACAACGAAGATATATTTAGCGAAGGTTCTGATAATGGTATAAGTTCAAGTTCAGGCAATACAACTAGTGATGGATCTAATAATGATAATGGGACAGCTTCTAATTATGGATCTAAAAATGATAACGGTGATGGATCTAACAATAGTTCCAGCAAAGATAATGGTGATGGCTCTAATAATGGTCACGGTGATGGATATAACACTGCTTCTAAAAATGGTGGTGATGATGGATCTAGCACTAGCCCTAATAAAAGCAACGGTACTGGTTCTGTTAAGGGTAACAGAAATGGATCTAATAATGGATCTGGGGGTGAATCCGAGAATGGAAATGGTTCTAAAAGCGGAACTGGCGATGGAAATGGTTCTAGTAATGGTATTAGCAATCAAAATGGCAACTCGATCAGCAATGGAAATGGCAACGGAAATTCCCAAGCTACCTCTCGTAGTATTTTGGTTAACCAAAATGTTGGTTCAAATAAAGATATTAAAGTTGGTTCTATATTAAGCGTTATTGCTTTTATGATCTTGTAATTATAAGCATGTTGGTAATTTACGCATGAAGATTATTTTTTCACTTTTCTCAATTTTGTTTTTAGGGTATTTAATACCCAGTACACAATTTGTTTACTTATTTTTATTTATTATTAATACAACTACTAAATTTAATATTTGTATTTAAGTTAACCTAATAAAATATATTCACTTCACAAAAAAAAATCATGATGAAAAAACGACAATAATTAGTAAGCAAGTTGATATAATAAATTAAGTAGCGCATTTTTTACTTAGTGTCTTATGTCTATGGATAGTACTGCGATTCGAAATTTTTTTAGAGGGGTTATGTATATATATTAGCTTCTGGGTTTTTTTTATTAAGAACAGATTTCCAGTAATTTATTTTTAATCGTGAGCTTTGTTATTTCAAATATTATTTTGGAATAAAAAACAATATTATTATGTACTAAGTACTCCAAAGAGTATTTACAGTCTTTTGTTTTACTTAGAATCAAACGTAACTAACGGATATTTGAACAGTGGTAGAAATAAAAAATTGCGGTTTAATTACGTTATTTTCTTTTTCGAAATCAAAAAGAGACAAAAACAAAACTTTTGTTGATGAAGTTGTTTAGTGGGGTAACAAAATAAGATAGAAAAAGATATATATATATATTTATATATATATTAGTAGAAGGATGTTAGATTATTTCTTACTAGTCTAATCCTAATAGCACGCGGCTACTTAGTTTCATATGTAAGACAGAGTCTAACTACCAAGTAATAGATTTATGTATATATAAAACATACTAGATATAATTCTTATAAGGAATTATCTTGTCCACGAAGTTCACTGAAAATTTTCATTGTACGTTTCGTTACCCTACTCATGAAGTTGGTTATATATCAACAAAAACCGACAAAAAATTGTTGATGCTCCAGGTCCAGGTTCAACTATTTTCACAGACGGTGAAGGTGATGAAACTACTACAATTTCTAGTAGTACCAGAACATTCGTAGGTACTGATGGTTCCACATCAACTGAAACTGATCATATTGTTGCTACTCCAAAGCCAACAGATGCTCCAGGTCCAGGTTCTACTATTTTCACAGAATGGGATGGTGATGAAACTACTACAATTTCAAGTAGTACCAGAACATTCGTAGGTACTGATGGATCCACATCTACTGAAACTGATCATATTGTTGCTACTCCAAAGCCAACAGATGGTACTGGTCCAGGTTCTACTATTTTCACAGACTGGGATGGTGATGAAACTACTACAATTTCTAGTAGCACGAGAACATTCGTAGGTACTGATGGATTTACCTCAACTGAAACTGATCATATTGTTGCTACTCCAAAGCCAACTGATGGTACTGGTCCAGGTTCAACAATCTTTACAGACTGGGATGGTGATGAAACTACTACAATTTCTAGTAGCACGAGAACATTCGTAGGTACTGATGGATCTACCTCAACTGAAACTGATCATATTGTTGCTACTCCAAAACCAACAGATGCTCCAGGTGAAGGTTCTACTATTTATACTGAAACTGATGGTTCTGAAACAGTAACCATTTCAACTAGAACTAGAACATTTACTGGCGAAGATGGAACTGAATCTACTGAAACCGATCATATTGTTGCTACTCCAAAGCCAACTGATGGTACTGGTCCAGGTTCTACTATTTATACTGAAACCGATGGTAGTGAAACAGTAACCATTTCA
>JAJLYB010000116.1:0-36893 GCA_030674245.1 Jamesozyma piceae
TAGTTACCCTACAGTTAATTTAATTAGTCTTATCCACGATCCTGGTATAAGGCAACTATTCTTAATAAAGGTCAAATACAATGAGACTTAGTTATATCGATAGCTCTTTTCATCTGCTATTCGAATATGGTTAATTGATTATAATACGATTGATTTTTATGATTTTTAAAATGCGTCTTAGCGCTATCAATCTTACAATATTGTAAGAGTTGTCTCTTTTTAAGTTATTTAATTTTTGTAACTTATTCCTTACGTTAGAGCTCTATTAAGTCTGTAGTTATTATGAATTATAATAATTAATGTTTTGTAGATGATTCTAATTTAGGACGCTCGAGGGTACTTTCTGTTACTATCAGGAGGTTGATTTTATTAATTAAAGTCAGTTGTAGTAGTTAACAATGATTAAAGGTTAGTTGAATTGTTATTTGCTGAGACGGAGATTATATGGTACTATGAATATAATATGGGTGGTTTATAGGATATCAAGTTTAATACGAAGGTTACTAACAACCACGAACGCGATTGAACACGAAACACGAAAATAAAATAATAGCATATAGAAAGTTATGAACGACACGAGTGTTCATATAAGGAAATCAATGTTTGACTACAATCAATTAACTTATAATGGTCACAGATGATAGTCAACGAGAATAGTATAACTTATCGACGATGTGAGAATTTTTCACCTATTACTTCACTTCCCAGAGACGTATAAATAGACCAATACTTCAAGTATACAATCTGATTGATATTGATTCTTAATTAATTTATTTATTTATTTATTTCACATAATTATTATTTTATAATATGTTGAATTAGTGGTTGGACGTTGTACTCAGGGGGTTTTATATTTATTAGTGGCACAGACATTATATATAGACTTGATATAATTATCTGTTGCTCTTTTTCTATATAATTAAAATAGTTATTTTACATATGGATATTAAGATAAACTCCTATATATCCTAAAGCCTTATCGCCTTATCTTGTTTTCTTATCTTATACGGTTCCTACATTAAGAGCCGTCTTATTATATATTGTTAGGGTAATATCTCAACATGATTGGTATTTTTTAGATCCGACATTAATTTAGTATAATGTAATACTTCTATGAATGGTTATTATTCTGAATATGTATGTATATTGAATAATTATTAATTCTTCTGGTTTCTTATAAATTGTATATAAGATATATAAGTCTATTGATGAATAACTTTGTTATCTTCTTGAACATTATTCATCCTTTTATACTTTGGGGTCTTCTTCTAAATGAGTTCTTCTAGAAGTTTCTATATCATTCTACTAGTTTCTACTTTTATAGTACACTCATTCTATGTATACACTTAAACCGTGGTATAAGCCTATATTTTCATAATCATTTTAGAACTTTCTAGAATAATCGTAATACCATTATAGTCATATATTAGGTCTCTATGTATTATTAGAGTTCCAGCAATTTTACATAATTATTATTTTATAATAAACCGAACTTTTATACAAAGATTACAAGTAGTAAAAGATATTTACTTCCTCTTCTAATCTAATTCTATTTTGACATATATTAATTAAAAGTGATATCTTCAAATAAGAATCAATCTTCTATCAGTGCGTATGCCTCTGAACGAATCATTTCAGATAGTTTTCAAGTCTTCCCATTAATTTGAATACTAACTAAATTCCGTTGATAGATCCAGCCCAAAACTAGGTAATTTTAAGGAACTAAATGTTGAGATAAAACCAAAATATTTTGGTCAAGGTGTACGAAGATTCTCTTTAAAAGAACTATTTTTTTAATTTTGTGGCATTTTCATGTGTACTTGTAAATAAAAACAAACTTTTATTAATGTACACAAGAATAGTGCATTAAAGTTAAGAATATTTTAAAGTTTTGAATAATTCAAATGTTGGAGCCAAGAAAAATTTTGAAGATTTGAATACATATATATATAATAGGTAAATTTTTTTATTCTTTTTGAGGGTTACGTAAAAAAAGATCTTATTACTATATAGATTTGAAATTCATAAAATATTTAAAAGAAATGAATGACAAAAAGAAGAAAATATTTACCGTCGTCCCAACTAAAATACACTTTAAAAAAGTGTGTGTGTCTCCTAGCGAAAAAAATATTTCAGAACATGAAAGTCAAATATTAGATATTACCTCACCTAATGATACACCTAAAAACGGGTCCACCATTGATTCAATAAATGGTCACATCCTTTCTCCAAATATTAAACAAATTGAAAATGATTCACATTATGAAGTCAAAAGAAGCTTGAACCAAAGGCAAATATCAATGATTGCATTAGGGGGTACTATTGGTACAGGCTTATTTGTTGGAATTTCGATACCACTTTCCAATGCTGGGCCTGCTGGTAGTTTAATTGCTTACCTCTTTATGGGGTCTGTCATTTACTCAGTTACTGAATCTCTTGGTGAAATGGTAACATTCATTCCTGTAACCTCTTCATTCACTATATTTTCACAAAGATTTTTATCACCTGCCCTTGGCGCTGCAAACGGCTACATGTATTGGTTTTCCTGGGCAGTTACTTTCGCTGTAGAACTGAGTGTAGTGGGAAGAATTATCCAATTTTGGACTAATAAAATACCATTATATGTGTGGATTATACTCTTTTGGGTTGTGCTGACCGGCCTAAATATGTTTCCGGTTAAGATTTATGGTGAACTTGAATTTTGGATTGCTTTAATTAAAGTTCTAAGTTTATTAGGATTTATTATTTTCTGTTTTTGTGTCGTTTGTGGGGCGGGACAAGAAAATGGCCCCATAGGATTCCAATATTGGAAAAATCCTGGTGCATGGGGTCCTGGAATAATATCAAGCAATTCTAATATTGCAAAAATTTTGGGTTTTGTATCATCATTAATTGGCGCTGCTTTCACATACCAAGGAACAGAACTGATTGGAATAACAGCTGGTGAGACAGCTAATCCAAGGAAAGCTGTTCCTAAAGCCATTAAGAAGGTTATTTTTCGAATCCTGGTTTTCTATATACTCTCAATATTTTTTATTGGATTATTAGTGCCTTATAATGATCCAAAATTAAAAAGCGAGGACACTTATGTTTCTTCTTCACCGTTTATTATTGCAATCCAGAATGCAGGAGTGCCAATGTTGGCACACATTTTTAATGCTGTAATTCTCACTACTATTATCTCTGCGGGAAATTCAAATATATATATTGGTTCAAGAATACTGTTTGGTCTATCAAAAAATAAAATGGCACCAAAAATATTTTCACGTACAACTACAAGTGGAATACCATATATTTCTGTTTTATTTACTTCCATGTTTGGGTCTTTAGCATTTATGGAATTGTCTAACGATGGTGACAAAGTTTTTAAGTGGTTGATAAATATTGTGAGTATTGCTGGTTTTTTTGCTTGGTTACTTATATCTTGTTCTCATATTAGATTCATGCAAGCTTTAAAATATAGAGGAATCACAAGAAATACTTTACAATTCAAGGCAAAGTTAATGCCATATTTAGCTTATTATTCCTGTTTTTTCACCATATTAATTATAGTCATACAAGGTTTTACTGCATTTTCTCCAAGATTTAATATTGCTGATTTCTTTGCCTCTTATATATCATTAATATTGTTTGTGATTATATGGATGACCTTTCAAATATGGACAAAATGTAGATTAATATGGAAAGTGGAGGATATTGATATTGATACTGACCGTAAAGATATTGAAAAGTTGGTTTGGGATGACCACCATATAAAAACGCTTTGGGGGAAAATTTGGGAAGTACTTATGTAATATAAATATATAATATAAATATGTAATACTACTAACTATATAAAAAGTAATGTATATCAAGTTTCTCTCAGTAAGGGTTGAGTAGATGGCGTAATTTTTGAAATGCTATTTTGCATTCAATTTAATTATAGGTGGAGAGTTGAAAACAGACTATTTTGAGCCGTTATATTTTCCGATAACTTACTTCACTATTTAACTAAGACCCATAAACAATGAAAAATTAGTGTAACTCTGACAAACATCATAAAACATCAATATGATTGTGTCATATTCAAAAATATAAAATTTAAAAAAATAATTTGAGACGGACAGGAATTGAACCTGCAACCCTTCGATTGCAATTATTAATTTCCATAGAAAGTTCCAGGATTTAACTGGAGTCGAAAGCTCTACCATTGAGCCACCGCTTCAAACTTTTAGTTAAAATTATCGTAATGTAACCCAGTTTTGACCAAAGAAAAATAGCATAAAAGTATAGACTTAATTGATGCTATTTTGACCTAAAAGTATTAAGAGAATTTAACCAATATTTGAATTAATAAGAAGACCTAAAAATATATTTGACATGATGGTAAACCCTAAAAGAAATAGAGAACATACGGCATCATAATTTATTATGAGAAACAAGTTAATCCGAAGTTAGCATAAGAAGTAAATTAATCCGAAGTTACTATAAGCAGTAAACTTCGATGTTAAGATTAGAAATATATCGGATTCCCCAACAAGAATTGAGGAATTCGAAAAGTATAAATAGTGGCATAATTTCCCAGTTTATAGACATTGGAAATCTGAGTTCATAGGACTATGAATATTAGATTAATAGATAAAAGAGACAAGTAATAATTACTCAATCTGAATACCGAATAACAATTGATTGTCGATCCGAACTATTCGCGCTTCCACTCTGAATTATAGTTAGATATTATATACTACTGATTAGCTGTTGATAATAAAAACTTAGAACTATACATTATTATAGGATAACTGGATTGGTGTTTTTAAGCTATAAACTTTATATAATATGTATCCTTATTTAATGTATTTATTCTTTTCTGTTTCTCATAATTTTCTTGTTTCGTTTTTACCACGCACGAACTTGTGAAAAACTAAATGAAAAACTAAATGACTGTAAATGCTGTTAATAGATGAACTGAAGATATGAAATATTGCTTATTTTACCTTAATCTTGTAATATTAACTTATTGTTGGTTAATATTCCAGCATATACTTAGTTAGTCATATACATATTAATTATAATAACCCATCTGACCCTCTGTTTCCCATTCTGAATAAATTGTATTAGTCTAGTTGACGATACAACATAAAAGTTTACACTTTCCACACTAGTTAATAACTTTAAATTTTGAAGACAAATATTTGCAGTCTTGTCAAATAATTCAGGTATTTACGAGAACATTCGGTTATTCTTTAAACGATTCCATTAAATCCATATTTATATAGATTTTTTACCATGTTAATCAATATATGGAAGTTTTCCTAATCTGTGTACTTATCTAATTAGTCCCCATATGTATATCTACAGGCTAAACAGAACTTCAGTCTACACAATATATAAAATTGACATTTCCTACTACTGTTTTGTTAATAGTTTCTATTACAGGCTGACTAGAACCCATCACTTTAACTATTTAGGTTAAACCCCACAAATAGAGTTAATTGGATCACTACACTTCACCAAATGTTCCTTTTTACTCACGTATTCGTACAATATTCTCATAGCGATATTGATACCATTATTTTCTTCGTCAGTAGATAAAACTTTCTGGATACTTGTTTTATCGATAGCTTAGTTAGGTGGCGACCGTTGTATCCTAGACAGTCCATTCCTCAGTGGTTCCATAGTAGTTATCGTAACTTTCTATTTTATGAAGTAACTACCATTATCTAGTGTATACGGATCCATAGTGTCAAAGATACGTAGCATCTTTATCAAAGTGGTATTTTTGATGAATACAAAGTACTCAGTAGTTTCCAACCTATATTCTTCAGGTAGGGTGTTTACGAGCATAATACAAAGGTCTGTTATCATAAGGTAAACAGGATTACCGTTGTGATGTTAGCAGCCATTGTTATAACGATCAATATCAGGATATTAATGTGTTTATTTATTTCAAACGAGAGTTGTCTAGAATGTAATACCTCCTATATTATTGTCCTTGCGCCCCTACATTGTCGTTATCACTTTGCAATTAATTAAAAAACAATAAAAAACTTCACATATTAAACCATCATAATGAGGTTATATTCTGCTTTAAGTTGTCATATACGATAATTTGTCACGACAAGACTATCCTATATCACCAAATGCAGTAGATTACCTTAACAATACTTCAAAATTAACCCCATTACCAAAAGTATAAAAATATATATAATCCAAGAGAAAAGCAAACAGATCAAATAATAATTTAAAGATACTGCTTTTAGTATGTGAAGTGGTTTCTAGGAAACATCAAACCTATAATGTACTTGGGGTATTTTAATAATATGTTAATTAAAACTGAAGATTGTCTTCAAAATAAAATATTCAAGAAGAAACAAATAGTTACAAAAATCAAGAATTAAACAACAAATACCCATACTACGTTGGCTTCATTAAATCATCTTATGACAAAATTTATTATCAAATTTTGTGGGTATGTGTGGGATACTGATAATGGCCGCATATTTAATACCTAGGGTATCTAAAGTTTGAATTATTCAGTATTGTCGACTAATTTTTATGGGCATAAAATTTCATTGCCAAGGCTTTAGTAACAAAAACGCTAAGATGCCGTGCGTGATGCCTATGTAAAAACATTTCTGGTGAAAAAAACTTATAGTTTCAGTCCTTTCCTTTAACAAAAGGAGGTTTCTTATAGACATGTACTTTATACACTGACTACTACACCCCAGGGGCATACCCAATTGAATCTTGTATTTTGGATAGGAGTAATTTTTACTAATTTGTAATTTTTTTTACCTTAAATATTTACTGCTTAAATGATATTAGGTAATAAAGATACAGAAACAGTTGGTTTCACCCAGTTTGCTTCAATTACTACTTGGAAAATCAAACTGGTAGCTAAATTTTCTATGACGATTTTCTTGTGGGAAAAACACTAAATTAGTGTTTTTTCCCCCATCAGATGCATCATTCTAACTGCCACTTCTTCGGGGTTTATCTCTGGCCATTTTCGCCTACGAGAAAACAAAGCCATGCTAATGAGCGCCAAATGCAATAAATTGGAAAAGACAACAACAACAACAACAAAACGCACTTCAATTTCAACAGTTTTTTCTTAATTGAAAATTTTCAATTAAATCTTATATATTTAACCCATAATATTCTGAGCAAACACTTATCACCCAAATAATCCTTTATTTTCTCTAATATTTTTAAAAAAGAGCAACTGAGAATAATATCTTATAAGTCCCGGTAACCTTAAAGAAATTACATATAAACATGAGCACTAAATTTTTTAGAATCGATGCCGCCGTGCAACAATATGATTGGGGTAAGATTGGTTCCAAATCTGCTGTTGCACAATTTGCTCATCATTCTGATCCATCTATCAAAATAGATGAAACTAAGCCATATGCTGAGTTATGGATGGGTACCCACAGTAAAGCACCATCTAAAAATCACGAAACTAAAGAATTATTGAGTGGCCTTATTGCAAAGGATCCAGAAAATATGTTAGGTAAGGATATCGTTAAAAAATTCCATTCCAAGAGCGAATTACCTTTCCTTTTCAAAGTTTTATCAATTGAAAAAGTTTTATCTATTCAAGCTCACCCAGATAAAGCCTTAGGTAAAGCCTTACATGAACAAGACCCAAAGAATTACCCAGATGATAATCACAAACCAGAGATGGCCATTGCTGTCACTGACTTTGAAGGTTTCTGTGGTTTCAAACCTTTAGATCAAATTGCTCATGAATTAAAGCATATCCCTGAATTAAAAGCCATTGTCGGTGATGAAGTTTCTGAGAAATTCACAAATGGTATCAAAATGAATGCACCAGCTGGTTCTGCGGATGACAAGGAAAACAGAAGACTTCTACAATCTGTATTTAGTAAAGTCATGAATGCCCCAGAAGATGTGATTGTTAAAAATTCTCGCTCATTGATTGAGAGAGCAAAGGCAAACCCATCAGATTTCAATGAAGCTGATTTACCAGATTTGTTAATTAGATTAAATAAACAATTCCCAGATGATGTCGGTTTATTCTGTGGTGGTTTGTTATTAAACCATTGTAGATTAAAGGCTGGTGAAGCCATGTTTTTGCAAGCTAAGGATCCTCATGCTTACATTAACGGTGATATCATGGAATGTATGGCCGCTTCTGATAATGTCGTTAGAGCTGGTTTTACTCCAAAATTCAAAGATGTTAAGAATTTAGTTAAAATGCTAACTTATGATTCTGGCTCAGTTGAAGACCAAAAGATGAAAACACAAGATTTCCCAAGATCTTCTGGTAATGGTGAATCAGTCGTATACAATCCACCAATCGAAGAATTTTCTGTTTTAGAAACAACTTTCACAAGCTCTACAGGTACCAGGCACTTTGAAGGTTTCAATGGTCCAAGTATTTTAATTACAGTTAAAGAGTCTGGTCGTATTACTGCTGATGGTGTTACATTAAAGGCTGAACCAGGGTTTGTTTTCTTTATTGCTCCAAACACCCCTGTTGACATTGAAACTACTGACAAGAAGTTTACTACTTACAGAGCTTTTGTCGAAGCCGATTAAGTATTTTCTAATTCAGGCAAGGCTTAATATCCTTATATAGACCTACACATATACAGCTAGAATTACATACTATATTTATTAATTTTATGATATAAATTTAATCAAGTTTCATTTTTTAATTAGTTAATGTACAAAAGAATATGACGATTAATACACACAATATATTGTATAGAGGAAGGAAAAGTCATTGGTTTTATCAGACCGATGGAGTTAATTATACTTCAATGCCATGGTTCTTCTTCCATTTAGTTATTCTCCTTTTTAAATCACCCTCTGATTGTTGATAAATATTTAGTTTTTTATCAAAAAACATCTTTCTATAGTTGTCACCGTGTTTTTTGTACAATCTTTCTAACCATTCTTCTTCCCTTGAACTTTGGACTCTTTCCTTTTTAACTAACGGACGAGAAGCATATTGCTCTAAAGCTTTGACAACTTCTGTCTTCGAATTCTCTTCTTCTAACTCCACCTGTTTCTTAAGTTCTTCAACATCTTGGTCAATATCAAAAATTTTCTTTTTACCATACACAATTTTAATAACACTACCATCTTCACCACGTTGTATTCTTGCTTCACCTTCTGGAATGTTATTTTCATCAAAATCTTCCTCGTTAAAGACCACTTCTTTTTGTTCTTCATCTTCTTCATCCTCCCCACTCTCACTACTCTCATCCTCACTTTCAATATCTTTCACTAATAGTTCCTTTTTAACGACTTTTGAAAAATCAACTTCTTGACCACCAGCAGGTGTTTGTAATTTAGCTCTTAAACCAAGCTTCTTATAATTTTGAGCTAAAGTAAGTGAATAATCCCAGTTTGCTTCAATAATTGGATTAGATTTGATATTGATCTTTCTTTGCTTATCTTTAGTCCTTCTGGTGGCCTTTCCAATGGAAGATCTTTTCATCTTTCTCTTTCTAACAGATGCCATCTTTATAATATTTTTTGGGAGGTTATTGGGCTCTTAAGTGATTTTACTACAAGGAATTCAAAAAACTAATCCACTTACTAGAATTAATATATACATACTAAAAGAATAATCTTGACTTATATTTCTGCGATGAGCTTCGATTTTTAATTATTTTATATTTTTTTCTGAAAATTTTTCGTCTCAAATGTGCCGGGTACCTTCACCCAAGTATTATTCCAGAATTAAGGTAACTCTGGTAGTAAGTTAATACTAAAGAGTTGTGATATGATCTTTTTTATGCACTTTTCAAGCTTTATTAGACCTCGATATATAGCCAAAGCTAGAATTACCAAATAGAAAAAATAATGAGCCAAGAAGGAGATGATAAACATTTAGACACAAAGAGTACCGAAGCTACCCATCTTCGGAAGGCACATAAAATAAGTGTTCTGGAAACATTAGAACCATTGGATAAGCGTGCAGTGCAAGTAGATTCTGATTCAAGGTCAATATTTATAAATAATATATCAATTGATATAACTCCAGGTGCCTTGGAAGAACATTTCAAGGAGTGTGGTTCCGTTGAGAGGATAACAGTAATGAGTGATAAGCATCCACATGCAAGGATTGGCCACGCATATGTAGAGTTCAAGTCTTCTGAAGGTAGAGAAAAGGCCTTAACTTTGAATAAATCTATTCTGGATGGAATGCAAATAACTGTCACACGAAAGAGAACAAATATACCATTATATCGAAAACTTCGGAGGCAGGAAAATAATTTTGGTACTGATGTTTATAAGGAAAAAGTTTAAAATCAAAATAATGAAGCAAGGCCCACAATTAATTAAAATTAGTTATATTGATTTTAACGATTTGCAAAAAACGAGATATTGCTGCTCGTATTCCATCTTCTTAGGCTTAATCAAATATTCTAAATTATGTACTTTTGATTTAAAAAAGAAACAATTTAAGTTCTGTTGTATTACATCACACTTGTGATCATACACTGTAACTATTAACAAAACGTTCTTATCCTTTTAATTGTGGGCTTTGTTACGTTTTCTTAGATGTCCAAATCTATTACTGTTAAATAATTTAATCAATAACAGGAGTTATTGCCATATCGTATGCATAGCCACAGTCAATATATGTGAATACCAAGGTAGTTTTTTTGAATTTACTGTGTATAAATTACATTCTATATATGTTAAAAATGCTTCCTATTTTGGTTTTACATATTTCAAAGTTTATCTTATTACTGTTTTACGACGGTGTAGCTTTGTGTCCTAAATAAAAATATTTATAGTCTGTAAGGCATTACCATTGTTATAGTTTCTTACATAAATACTGTTCATATTTCCATTGTATAGTTCTGAAACGAAGTAAATATGTCAAATAAAAACTCCTTATGCTCCAATTAATCTTTGTGAACCTTAACTTATATATCTATTGTATTCATAATGCCGGGTTCCAAGCGGGAAATCAAATTCCAATAATAATAAAAACTTACTAAAGATATATGTTAGACAGAATTTAATTATATTAGGAATATTTCGAGCATAGATAGTGTATGGTGGCGATCTAGAAAGAATATTAGACCCATAACCATCGATTTTTTATTCATAGATGTTTCGCGAGTTAAAATTATGAAGTGTTTTGAGAGCATTTTTAATCGATATTGAAAAATAAGATTTACATATAGATTAAAGAACTCTTAGTATTGAATTCAAATCCAAATACACATACACAAGTTTGAAGTTTTTGAATCAAAAATTTTTTCCATGATTATAGCTTTCCTAGTATTTGAATTAATGAGAAGTAATTAAGAAGTATATAACATTCTTAAATCATTAATAAAAAGAGAAAATAACATTCCTCAAAGATATAAATGGACCAGAATTTCAAGGACTTATGTTATGCATGTCGTGTAGGAGATGTAGAAAATGCTGATAGACTTATATCTACAGGTGTTAATCTAAATCAGGTAGATAAGTTCGATAATTCACCCCTCTTTCTTGCTAGTTTATGTGGGCATGAGAGAGTAGTTAAACTTTTATTAAAAAGGGGTTCTATTTGTGATAGAGATAGATATGAAGGTGCACGTTGTATATATGGGGCTTTGAATGATTCTATAAGAGATATATTATTGAGTTATGACATTTCAAAAGCAGTTGATATGAATCAACCATTTGCTACACATATTTCCTCCTTGTTTAAATCCAATGTACTTGACACTAGAGACATTACTTTTGAATTGCAGGAGGCTACATTATTAAAAGCCCATAAATTTATGTTGATAGCAAGAAGCCCGATATTAGCTAAACGACTTTCAGAATGGAAAGATCTGAATTACATTAAGAATTATCAAAACGTTCCTAAAAATATATTTGAAATTCTAATGAAATTTATTTATTTGATTCCTATTCTACATGAAATTCAACCAGAGGAATATGATATGTTGATCAAATTGACTGAATTATTAGATTTCTCAATTTTAACAGATTTTTTGGATAAAGCTAAACACACAGCAGACCCAAGCGAAAAATCTTCATTAATGATCGAATATCAACATAAATTTACTGCATTAGCCAGGATTCAATTACAGGATTTTGTTAAAGAACACATCATTAATAATACTATTGATTTTGAATTTGGACATTCTCTAACAGATATCGGATTATTAAATAGGGAAATTTTAATATCTTCTCCTGATCTGTATCTTTTTGTTAAAAATCACGATGGAAATTTTCGTCTTTATCCATGCCATCTAGCAATGCTACAAAGGGCAGATTACTTTAAAATTATGTTCTTGGAACCATTTAATGAACACGATCATTATCTATCAGAAAAAAACAAGGACCAACGAAACATATTATGTTTGTCCTTACCGTCATGTCATTTTGAAGTGGTAGAAATTATAATATATTATCTATATTACGATATATCTGATATACCATGGAAACATGCGTTTGAAGTTATAAGAATAGCAGATTTTTTAATTGCAGATAGACTCAAAAAAATTGCAGCTGCCGTGATCACTCAAAGTAATGAAATATTTAAAAGTCATACTATTTTTGATATTCTTTATCTTGGATGGGAAACAAATGTTGAAAGATTAGAGCAATTTGCAGCTAAATACATTGCAGATAATGTAAAAATAATTTTTCAAAACGGTGAACTAGAAAATGCTATATTACTAAGTTCGCAAAGAATAACGAAACGTCAAGAAACTGATACTATTGAATTAGTAGCTGATATTCGATTTTATCTTCTTGAAAAATATGCATTAGATCCTGATGATGTTTATTTATTAGAAGATAATTCAGTTGATGAAGAATTTTTGAAAAGTATAGGCCTTTTAGATTATAAACACGATATAAGCTTAATTGAAAATATAATAAAGAAATTAGAATTAGATATTTGATATATATAATTTCTTTGAATAAACCACACAATTTATATGAGATGTATCGATTATCATTTATATCTGGATAATTATGAACATATAAATATGAGCATACAAAATGTATCTGATATCAACGTACTAATGAATATACTATTAGTACTAGGTTTAAAAACTTACTTGTAAATTTCTTATTTCAATACAGAGAAACTGTTGGAATATATTGCAACAAACTTCCACCTTACATCAACACGGAAGTTCAACCTTTTTATAGGAAAATATTTCAATAGGATAGTCTATCAAAACAAGTAGATAACTGAATATATTAGATAACCATCTGGCAACATACCTTAACCGCTAATAAATAGTTACAAACAACTAAGTGTTGTTTGTCATGAGTCTTCTATTGGAAGGTATATTTAATATATAACTATGTAGGTTCTATGCTTTTCTCTCTTATTATATTCAATAAGGAAGAGGGTAGACATTAATAATATACTTCTCTTCACTGAATAAAGATGTCTCTTAACACTACTATAACAATTCCTACCTTACGTCAACAAACATTTTATATTATATATTTTATTTTATTATTTTTTATTCGGAACGCGTGTACAATATATATATTTATTAAAATATTTAAAAGAATTAATTTTTAATATTTATCACGTGTTATACACTTATTCTACATTTAATTTTTTAGGGTTTTTTAAACATATTTACAAAGTAATAGGAATAAAACTTGTTGATGTAAGGTAAGAATTGTTATAGTAGTGTTAAGAGACATCTTTATTCAGTGAAGAGAAGTATATTATTAATGTCTACCCTCTTCCTTATTGAATATAATAAGAGAGAAGAGTATAGAACCTACATAGATATATATTAAATATACATTCCAATATATGACTTATGACAAACAACACGTAGTTGTTTGTAACCGGTTAGTAGCCGCTAATTCCGGTTGTTAACTAGTCATCTAAGAGATCTAGTTATCTAGTTGTTCTTATAGATCACCCTATTGCAACAAAACTGTTAAAATATGAAAATCTATAATAATTGTTAAATATTGTAATCTATGAGAATAACTAGATAATTAATCCAAGGAGTCGATGGGTTACTAACCACAGTTAATTGGTAATAACTACTTATATCTAATGTTAACTGGTAACCGAGCATTCCTTTTTTCTTCATATATTAAAAATTGTTTTGTAAAAATTATCGTTTAATATTTTTTTGTTAGAGTGAATTTCTTATTCAATATTCCCTTCTTAAATGAGGTTTTAAAAACATTAATTATTGACCACAACATAAAAATTAGAAGATTATTGGGTATTTCTTTTTACAAAAACAATGAATAAAGATTTTTTAGAAACATTAAATCATTTCAAGTTATATACTTAGTTTAAGTTTGTGTACCATTTTCAATTATGGTTTTTTTTTATTAGAATACAGAATTTATTTTTAATTTGTCAGACCTTTTTCATTGTATTTTCGTGTTTAGTTTCAGATGCCCGAAAGAAAAAGTGAACTTCAAGTAAGAGATATAATAATCCTGGACTCATTAATGATGAGAAAGAATAAATCCCTAACTGTAAACATAACCGTAATTTCAAAAGTCTGAAATTTAAATTAACCATAGCTTATGCCTGACTTTAAATTGTTCATAGGTAGAAATCCACGTTCTATAGTATTATCATATAACGGTTACAATCTCTCATTCCAAAGATGTCATCTCACTCCTGGTAACCAATTCCAGAAATATTCTAAAACTCCAACAGTTATATTTAAATCTATAACAGATAGTACTTTGAAGGAGGAGGGAAAATATTTTGAAATTACATCCTGTGTATTTAGTGGCCTCTTAGGTATTGTTTCCCTGAACGGCGGAATATATATTGGTGTAATATCTAGTATTCAAAATGTTGGTTTCCCTAGATGGACCCTACAGAATTCACATGTTGTACCATCAGAGCATGTTTACAAAGTCCTTGACGTAGATTTTTATAGTTTGGACTCAAATGTTTTTGATACGTTGTACCTGGAACGGTCTGAACAGAATTACGATAAATTAATACACGAACATCCGTGTGGATTATTAAAGAAATTATATGGGGATGGCTCGTTCTACTTTTCTAAAGATTTTGATATGTCGAACATAGTAAAGAATCATGGCATAAATCACAACCTTGAACAAACGATTGATAATCAGGACTCGATGTTCATTTGGAACTCAACATTGACGAGTGAAATTATTACATGGAGAAATCGGTTACGTGGTTGTGATAGACAAGCATTTGATGATACAGAATTTCTTACTTTCGTTATAAGGGGATTTTGTAGAACAACACTGGTTGAAGATGCTACCAATACTTCATCAGTCACGATTATATCTAGAATATCTACCGAAAACAAACAATATTCCCTTGATACTGATGGAATAAATGAGGAAGGACATGTGCCAAACTTTGTAGAAACTGAAATTGTGATCACGACAGCAAATTTTATTTTTTCGTACACACAGATTTGTGCCAATATTCCACTCTTTTGGGAGTCAGTAGATAATCAAATATTATATGGCAGAAAAGTTAAAGTTACCAAAGATGCAGCACATACACAAACAGCTTTTGACAGACATTTTGACAGTTTAGAAGCAAAATATGGTGTTGTCAGTATAGTCAATATGGTTAAACCTAGAAGCGAAACACAAGATTTACTAGCACAGGTTTATAAGCAATGTGCGGAGGAGAAAGGCTTAAAGATTACGAATCTAGTATATAATTCTGGCCTACTATCGAAGACACCTCACAAGTTGTTATACTTATTGAAACAGGATATCTATGAATTTGGTGCATTTGCTTACGATAGAAGTCGAGGTATCTACTTTGGTAAACAGACGGGTATTTTAAGAATTAGTGCATTCGATTCAATTGAAAAACAAGTACTAGTGGAAAAGATTATAAGTAAAGATATTATCGAATTAGCTACCAAAGAACTCGCTGAATTTGAACTCACGATATCCTTTATTGAAGCGCATGATAAACTCTGGTCGGAAAATTCTTATTGGTTAGACAAAGTGTTTTCCAAAAATTCAAAGAACCCTAGTAAATATATTAAGGTTTATTCCAGTATATTTGATTCTAAAGTTAAGTTGTATGATCCATTAAATTTATATATATCACATTATCTTAAACAAATGAAGGCTAAATTTACTGATGAACAGGATCTCACAATATTTAGTGGTACTTTTAATATTGGTGGTAAGATCAACACTGATTCTATTGAAAGTTGGATTTTCCCACCTGACTCTGGTGAAAGAACTATGGCTGATGTTTATATAGTTGGATTCGAAGAAGTTGTTGATTTAACTCCTGGACATATGTTAGCAACAGATCCTTATCCTAAACAATACTGGGAGAAGAAAGTCTTAACATTGTTAAATAATAAATCAGATAAAAGATTTATTAAAATATGGAGCAGTCAATTGGGTGGTGTACTATTAATGTTTTTTATCAAGGATTCAGAACATGGAAAAGTGAAGCACATTGAAGGTGATGTGAAGAAAACAGGATTTGGTGGTATGGCTTCCAATAAAGGTGCAGTTGCTATAAGTTTTAAGTTCTGTGCGAGTAGTTTTTGTATTATTGCTTCCCATCTTGCAGCTGGCTTGGAAAATGTAGAGCAACGTCATAATGATTATAAGACTATTTTCAAAAATATTCGATTTTCACGTGGCCATCGAATAAAAGACCATGATGCCATTATTTGGATGGGTGATTTTAATTATAGAATTTTGATGTCTAACGAAGAGGTTCGTAGATTGATTTCACTGAGGGAATTTTCCAGCTTATTTCAAAAGGACCAACTTAATCAACAAATGATTTCAGGGGAATCATTTCCATATTTTCATGAAATGCCTATTACATTTCCTCCTACCTATAAATTCGATCCAGGGACTAAAATATATGATACAAGTGAAAAAATGAGAATTCCAGCATGGACAGATCGTATATTAAGTAAGGGGGAAATTTTGAAACAATTACAATATGGCTGTGCGGAAGATATTCTTTTTTCTGATCATCGACCAGTATATGCCACATTTAAGGCGCGTATTACTGTGATTGATGAAGGAAAGAAGTCTACACTTTTTTCCAAGATATACGATCATATTACAAAAAAATTATCAACCTTAAATGAAGACGAACGAACAGCATTCTTTAATGGCAAGGATATATTTGTTGATGGGTTGAAAAAAGAAGGAATTGTTCCTCTAGCTTCTACGTCAACGTCTAAATATATTGAACCAAAGAGAGGAAAAAAATTACCACCACCAAGTTCAGATACTAAGAAATGGTGGATTGGTAACGGTAAACAGGTCAAAGTTACCTTAGATGTCGATCCTGAGAAGTACATGATCAACCCAAGAAGGGATCCGAATCCTTTCGTAAGTAATGAGAATGAACCATTATTTGTGCCCAGATAATTATTGAAATAAAGAACATTAAATTAAAGTAACTAGTGCTAAATATAATTTATAAATAAACTGCATTATAGGATTACTTTTCATTAGTACCTAAAAATATTATTTTTTCATTAGATTGTTAAGATCTTCTTGGATTTTTTCAGTTCCCTTTGTTAGCTTTTCAGATTCCATCTTTTCAATTCTTTTAAGCAAATCATCAAGTCCCTTTTCAACACTATCCAATTTCTTTTCCATTTGGCTTGCTGTATCTTCGCCTTTTTGCAATAGTTTTAGAACTTCACTAAGGTTTTTAGCATCTGACGCATTAGAAGTGGGATCTTCACGTTCAATCATGTTCAATAGAAAATGTGAATAGTCTCTTCGTTTTCTATATTTACATTAAATCTTTATCAAGCTTATCATATAATATTTTTTATGTGGCTATTACCGTTAATTAAACATTACAATGATAAAATATTTAGGTTTCTCTTTTCAAAGATGCCGATGAATTATGTTTATAAAAATTACGTCTGGGTAATACGCTAAGTTACATATAGTATATATTAAGAAACACTTATGATAATTATACTAACATGGGTTAATATATAGCTATACGAAGCATAGAATAATCAGAATGCATACATATCCTAATATTTCAAAAACTTATGGTGCAGCTGTCTGAGACGAATATCTAGCTAGGTAGATACAATTTTATTAAATTTGAAAGTTCCAATAGTACCATTGGGTAACAAAGCTATGCTTAAAGATATAGCTTAGGATTGATAGTACATATGTTTAAATTACCCAAGTTCTTGGCTATTTTTAATAATTTCATAGCCAGTTACCAGGCATTCTGATGCAAAATATTAGATAAGAAAAGGGAAGACCTGGCATTATGTCGGATAAATAAAAATATCGTTTGATATGATAAAATTAGTACTAAATAAAAACAAAATGCATGAAAGAGAAGCAAAATTTGATCCAGCGTTACTACTGCTCAATATGTATCATAATAAAACTGGCTAACTAATCCGATATATAATGAGTTCGAGGTATGTGCTCAACTTCTCAAGGTTTCAATAGTAACAATAATTGCAAAATACTAACGTGAATTTTAAAATCCTTCAGGTTTGCAGAGGGCCATGTATCTCAACGAGATAATGCGAGAACTCAATTGTTTGGTTCTGCATCTAATAAAACCCCAAGTAATAATGAAATAACATCTCCATATGGTAATAATAAGAATGGAAAGTTTGATTACTCTCAAAGTACACTTGCACAGCTGGAATCACAAAGTGATGAACACATGGGTCAAATGGGCCAAAAGATTCAAGCTTTAAAATCATTATCGCTGAGAATGGGAGATGAGATAAAAAATAGTAATATGACACTTAACGACCTAGGTTCAACATTTGAGAATACCAGTGCGAAACTTAAAAATACTTTTGGAAATATGATGACAATGGCCAAGAAATCTAAAATAAGTATCAAGACATGGTTGTTAATATTCTTCATAGTAGGGTTGCTATTCTTCTGGGTTTGGATAACATAGTTGTTCTATAAATTAAACTTAGTGAAATTTCGAGATATGATGCTTAAATCTACTACATAATTTCCATTATATATAAAGCATGTATTAAAAGTATGTACAGATAGAAACATTAGTATAAAAATGTCGATAATAGACAATAAGACTTCTTAATACGTAACCTACATACAAGTTAAATTAAGAGGATCAATAACATATACATGCGTGCACCAATGTATCCTAGTTTCAAATATAAGTTAATCTTGGAACCCTTTTTTGTTTGAATAGGAAAGTGGACCATTTAACTCTCTATTAGTAGCATAATTTTTCAGAGTTCTGAATCTCCTGTAAAAGGACTTCGATCTTACTATTATGAAGATAAAACATAGGATGATAACAACTAGTGATATTTCGTGTCCTTCAGCAAAATTAAAATATTGAGTGAAAATAGACGAGTTCTTCATTGCAACAAATCCTAGGTTTGATACAGTAGATCTTTCAGGAATAGATATCGATAGAAGAAGCTCTCTTAATTTATATGGTGAAGTAGCAGTTACTGGTTGGCCAAGTGAATCAAATTGATAAACACGGTTAAGATTCTTATCGAATATAATAAGATCTCCCACATTAACTTCATCTTGAATAATATCTTGCCCTAACAAGGATAAAGGATTATAATAGTCCGCAATATCAATATAGGAAAGATGTGATTTCAAATTATCGGTATGCGCGATTTCTTTACGCATTGCTTCTACAATATCTTCACTATCGCGGCCTTTTTCTTTTAAAGTTTTAATATATTCTATTTTGTCACTTCTATCTTTCTCAATATTACTAAACATCTTTTCAATTCTTACATGTTCATAATCATAAGCACCTACAATCAAATTATTGACCCATGACGCCATATTTTTTTGAGAAAAACTATCTGATGTATTTGTAATCAACGTTATCATTGTATTGAAAACATCTGGTTTGAAACCTAGGAGACTTTTAAAATTAGATTCTGTTACTTTTGATATAAATGGCTTTGAATGCTCTTCAACCCATGTCATGATTACTTCCTTATTTCTCATTTCGGTAGTTGAATATCCAGGATAAACATACGGAATTGTGTCACCGTCTCTAAATAAGAAGAAGGTTGGGTATTGAGTAATCGTCTTCAAAGTAAAATAGTTTTCGTTTAATATTTTTAGTTTTTCAGTTTCATTATAATTAATTTTTCCGTACATTTCATCATAACCTTTCCTTACAACATCCATTAAAGACTTATCAGTCCTATATATGTATGCGTTGGGGATTTTCGATAATGGCTCAATTAAGTGTTCTAAGATATCATAGTCCTCAGAAACAACAGTTTTTGGGTCATATGAAAATACTAAATGAATGTTTTGGTTGCCATTGAATTGCTCATCATTTTCATTAAGATTGAATGATTTCCCCATTATGTTTTTAATATCCTCATTTGATATTTCAGGTGCTTGATTATTAAAAACTATCCGATTAGCAAAATCTACGTAAGTAGTAGGATCAACAGTGAAATCATTTTCATCATAAACGAAAAGATTGTTTGAAATCTTATTTGGTAGCACTAATGCGATTCTTGGGTCTCTTTCTCTTCCTCTATTATCAAACTCAATCAAGTTAGAGAAACCCAATTCCTCACACAAAATACTATTCTCAACGCAGTTAATATGACCAGTATGTATTCCTGAACCATATAATTTATGTGAAATTAACCTCCAAGTTCTTTGAAATGGTGTACAGTCTTCACAGTCTTCAAATTCGATCGTATCATCTGTATTGTTTAAACCTTTACTTGGCCAAAATGATAATAAGTATGGAACTGGGCTTTTTCCTGCAATCAAATCCATAACTTCCGTGTCAGTTAATAGTTCACTTTGTGATGGTACCATGATTTCAATATTAGCTGGATTTAAAGCCTCCCTTCTGGCAAAATCAATAAAATTTTGGACAGTTCTCTTGGCACCATTTGGGTAATTTTTAATTGCACCATTCGGACCATATAATCTGATAGTTGGGAGATATGCTATATTTTCATCCATACAAATATCATGACTTGCCATACAATTGACCTGAGAGAAAGTAATATTTAATTTTTCACCCTCTTCATGGAATTCTTCCCATGTCTTTTTCCAAATTGGAGCCAAGGCTTGACAGTGTCCACAAGCTGGACTATAAAACTCTACAATATTTAAACCCTTAGATAAAACACTTTTGAAGTTTGTGTCAACTAAAGGTTCTGGGAATTCAGGGCCTTCAGTTGGTTCCTCTGAGTTTGCAGATACAAAGGGTGCAAAGTATGTTGCAATTAATGATATTAATAATAGTGATGCTTTCATAGTTATATAAAACCCGTGTATAATTTAGATTGCTATTATTATACAAAGGGTCTTGTTATTGATTCTGGTCAAAAATCCTTCTTTAATAAGTAGGCTTAAGACATAAGAGGTTTCTATTTTTATTTTTTATGTTGACTGATTTTACTATTATACTTATGTGTTTCGATGTAGTTTCGTCCAGCGAGGCGGAGACCGTTTAACTCGAGCGTTCCCAATTTCCAAAAAAGGCAAATACAAGCCAAAGAATATTAGGTAAGGAATACCTCTTAGCTAATAGAAGGGTGATAGTAGACAACACAAAAGTTATTAAAATGCCTAAACATACAGAAAATAAAAAATAAAACCTTTTAAATGTGAAATATTAAATAAATATAAGTGTATGTAAGAATATGTAAATGGGTATGCATGCATGGGAAACATCAAAGCCAGAAGAATTTAGTATTACAGATAATTTAGCCTCTAAGTATTTTTACCTGTAAGTACTGCTTATTTCCAGTAATTACCAGTTTAAGCCTCAACGATTAAAAATGTTAAGGGTTACTAACTGCATTTGATAGATGATTTCGGAAATATTCAAAGGATACCAATGTAATTGCTGATGCTGGAACTGTGCGTAACAAATTAGCTGTAAACCCAGAGTAAAATACCTTTAAACCTTCGTTTTTATATATAGTTTGTATCATTGGGATTAATTTGTGTTGTATACGTGAAGGTAAGTTTGATTTTAATTGCATTCTAGTTCTCAAAATCTCATGTGGGTATGTTATTAACGATGCAATCATTTTAGACGTAGATGATGCCATAATTAGATTTGAAATACTTATTGATAATTCTTTTTCCCCTTTGGAGTTGTATGTTATTCTATAACAGTTAAATTTTAACTTGAGTTTTTCATAAACTGGGAAATGAATAGCAACATGGAAAAGACCTAATAATGACGGTACTAAACCAGAATATAAAGCCCTAACACCCTCCTGAGAAATAATTTTTCTAAATGCATCAATTGTCCCTTTGTAATGAGTCGAAGTTTCACCCAAATTACTTTGAAGCATAAGCCTAGTCTTAATTACCCATATTGGGTTTGTTAAAGTTGTTGAAATAGCTCCTGCAGTAATTGCAGAGCATGAATGTGATAAAAATTCCAAATTAGGGAATATTCGGGGGTAATATTCTTTTGAGACTTCATAAACTGAAAAATATATCATCCAGGTTGGAAAATAACCCAATACTATTGGTACTAAACCTTTATATAGACCTTTAACACCTTCGTCTCTTACAATAGTTGACATAGTACCAATAACACCTCTATAGTAGGGATTTTCACTAGCTTGAAGACCTTGTGCCTGCAATCTTGTCTTTGTTACATCCAAAGGACATACCAGGATACCCGAGATAAACCCGGCCAATGCACCTGATAATGCTGTCAATTTTGCATCATTTAATGGTAAATTCAGTGTTGATATACTATTATTATTAGTTTTATCTTCGTGAAGGATGTTAGAGTTATCCCCACTCTTGTCGATACTATTCTCAGATGTATCTAAGGCTAGCAGGCTTTTCGGAGCTTGAAAGGCATTAATATTATTTTTTTCTTGTTGTGCAATATTGTTATCGTGGTGTGTTGGTGATATGGAGGGAGGTATAGTTTCTGTGAGTATAAAATCATTCGGATCTGTTTGTGTTATGGGCAATGCATCATGCTTGGTTGGTGAATCGTCATTAGTCATAATTATAGAACATTTATTTGACAACCTAGAGGATATTCAGCTTTCTCTTTGAACGAATACTTAATAATAGAAGTGGGATGGGGGCAGATACCGGAGTGTAACGAATGAAAAGTTGAGACAATTGAGTTAATAGAACTACAATTAAGGAGCAAATAAAGGAGTGAATTAATATTTTCAATACACTGTCGATCGTCTATACAGTGATATGAATAATTCCTTGTTGGCTTGTTTTATATATTTTCATATTTTTAGAGATGTTATTCGATTGAAAGGATATTATTTTTTAATGAAAGAAAATTCCGTCTACAAACATAAGGAAAACTCCGTGAAAGGAAAAAATGGATATCAAAGGAACCGAAAACAATAAACAATGCTATATTGAAAAGACAAGATCCAAGAGTCCGTGGGAGGTTCATCGAATGAATATGGACGATATATTGATAAGAAAAGGATGAGATAACTTTGGATTGAGTCATAGTTATTGTGGTAGTTATTAATGAGAATATGTAGAATATAAAGAATGACATGCCTTGGTTTTCTTCTAGTATATACATATATATTGATACATTCTTTAATTCATAAATAAAACTTAAATTTCCTTCCTTGCTATAACTTTAGAGTCTAACAGCACCTTTAAATATAGGGTAGTTTGTTAATGTATTTTGCTATTTGGTGACCAATGAAATCAAAGTATTTTTATATATACATTGATCAAGTAAGTAGATAAAAAACGTTAGACGATCATTGTGTTACCTATTTGGCGTAAACCAAAGTTACCTGATATGAAAAAGAAATAAAAAGAGTATAACTGATTATTGACACCCACGAGCTATATTTGCCTAAAGTGGTTATTCGAATTATATAAATATGTTAAAATATGCACCACATGGGATCAAGAATCCCATGATGCAATTGCCAAAATAAGCAAGAATTAGCTCTAATTGAAAAAAAAGAAACAAATTATCGTTGTTAATGTATGTTGTATAGTTCTATGAGAAACTTTATTCCATCACATTGCATAGTATAGCACTAAATCTATTTAATTGGGACAAAAATGATTCCATAACCTCAAGCTTTTCAATTGAAAGTATTCAATCTAATCTAACATATCAAATACTGACCCATACTCAATGATATTAGCTGGCCACTTCAACTTCCACCAAAAATCTCTCTCTCTGTCCTACATTTTCTAAATCAAAAGTTATTTAGTAGTGCGGCAAACGCAAGGACTATTGTTTTCTTACAGTTAAAGAAATATCGAATTTGGGGCGATAAATAAAAACTTAAACAAGCCCAATAATTATGAACTGGCTTCTCATATTTAACGAAATTTTAAGAGTAAATCTGGTAAAAGGATATCTATAAATATACAACTAAGAATATATAGTTGAAGGCTAGGAAAATGGTAAGCACATATTCCACAAAGGAAAAAGCACCAAGTGATTTATTATCAAATGCAACCATAGATTCTTTTATTACTGAGAGTGTTGCAAGATTAAATGAACTTCAAGTGAATGACGTTTTACTTTTAAAAGATCGTGTTGAAGAGGCACTTTCGAATTATACAGATTATTTAGCATCACAGGAAGTTGATATGGACTCTCCTTTAGTTACTCCTGATGGATTTCCACGTTCTGATATAGATGTATTACAAGTGCGATTAATTAGAAGGAATGTAAACATGTTGAGGAACGACCTTTCTGCAATTATACAGCGTTCTCATGAATTACTAAATAATTACTTTCTCAAGCAAAATGCAAAAACTCCAAGGGTAAGTCAAAATAATACGCCAAAAAACTTGCCACCAACCACAGAATACAAGATCCCATTTGCAGTGTTAACTGAAATAGCATCGCATGGACCAATTGCACAAGCTGGTGTTCAAGAAAATGATAAACTAGTTTATATTGATGATATTCATGCTGGAAACCATGAAAAATTGAAAAATGTACAAAAGCTGGTGATAAAAAGCGAGAATAAAGACATACCTTTAAAGGTCTTAAGAGGTGACAGTATTCTTGATTTCACTTTAAGACCAGATAGTAATTGGGGTGGGAGGGGTATGCTAGGATGTAGATTGATTGAATTATGAATTTTTGAATACATATGTTCAAGGTTGTACTTTTATTTGCATTCCCCCATCAAAAAGGACGGCTCACCAACAAAGACAGGCTAGTATACATGTATTTATATATAGATATGTATACCAATTTAATAATCATAAAATATAAAACTGGTTCAGCATATATATTAACCAAAAATGGGTAGACCATAGTCTATTATATAAATATTTTCGCAATAACAGAAACAACGTAAAACTAAGAAATTATTCATTTGTGAAGAACAGTCGTTAAAACCTTGTAAATTTCAATTCTTATTTTGTGGTCTCACATTAATAAGAGTTGAAATAAATTAATAAATAAATAGTTCAGATCGGATAGAATGATATCCCCACAACTAAAACCTTTTTGTTAATAGATGTAGGAAAACACCTTTCAATCAAAAGATCAAAAACAAAAAAAGAATATTCCAAAAATTCCCTACATAATCTAAAGGAATTCAAAAGCGAAAGCCTCAAGGTGACTATGAGGAGTAGGTCTGGTTAATAAATTTCAACCAGCAAAAACACAATCTCGGACGAATCCTCACTGATATGCGTATTTCCCGTGCATAAGGATGGCTTTTTTAAAGTTTCAATAAAGAAATAAGTGTATATTGAGAATATCAGAAATATTTCAATTTTAGCTTTTCGCCTTATTTATATACTAACGGATTTTATCTGTTTGTTTTTTAAAATTCAGAAAAACACAGTGAAAATTTTTGTTCTTATAATATCATTATATACGTAAAAATAAATGTAAAAACGTCTTAATTTAAATATGGATATATATATATATATCATTATGCATCTGGTATGACCAGCTAAAATAATTACCCACTAAAAATCAGAATCAGATCCTAATATATCATCTAGCACGTCTTCATTTGATAAGTCAAGTGATCTTCCATTGCTTTCAGGTGTGGGAAAAAAGCTATAATCTGAGGAATTCTGCGACATACTATTGCTATTAGTGGTATCGAAACCTTTATTATTACTAAGCAGCCCTCTTGCTATACAATGTGTACGATTCATATCTATTATCCTTGTCTTCTTGTTATTTTGAAAATCACAAAAAAGACTAATAAGTTCTTTACTTTGTCGTGAATGCGGAATTTTTCCAACTTTGGTGTTTGGATAGAAACTTGGTATAAGATTCATCGACAGTTCAGAATCTGGTGAATAATGTAATTTGAAATAGTCCCTCTCTCCTTTAGTTAGGAAACCTTCGTCTCCCTTGTACGTATCTTTATTGATTATGGCTGGTGACTTAATAGGAAGGTTTGAAGTTGTATACATTTTAGTTTTAAAAGGACCAGGCTGGTCTTCTTTCTTAATCTTCAATGGTATTGTATCCGATTGGTTCGGTTCATCATGGGTTTCTCTATTTTTTAATCGTTTGACTGGTGACAGAGTCAAATCAAGTGTTTCTCTTTTAATAGAAGGCTTGTGCAATTTTGAACTGACCTTTAATTTACTGATGGTAGTATTCTTTGTGCCATCCTCCCCCCCATTTTCTTCTCCATCAAGATCAGACAGTCCCGGAGACATAGAATCATTATCTATCATATCCAATAGAGGGAAATCCTTTTTGGTTGTTGATGTGCCTATCTCTCTATCAACCAAACTTATCTCGCCTAGTTCGTCTTTGGAATATTTGTTTACAAGGTTGCTGGCAGATACAATACCTGTTTGAACATTATCAGGCATAAAAAATTGCTTTATATTCCCTTTTGGTGTCTTTTTGGATTTCGAATTAGCTTTCTTAGTTGTTTTGGGTTTCTTTCCTAACATGCATTGTGTTGCATATTTGATAACTTCTTCAGTGTCTTCTATGTTATTAACAACGATATCTTCTTCAGAAAGAGTAATAAATTTTTTTATACATTCTAATTCAATATTTGGAGGAATTATTCTATCGGATTTCTTATATTCAACATAATTTTGACTAATTAGTTTTTGTAAATTTGTGTAGTCCTCCATGGCTTGTTCGAACTTGAATGATTCGTTGGAACTAAAAAGTAGAAGAATATGTCCATCTCTCTTTCTACCTGTTCTCCCCATACGCTGAATGTTTTTAATTGGACTACTGGTTGTATCGTAACAAATAATAAAATCAACTTCACCAATATCTAAACCCTCTTCACCAATTGAGGTACAAACCAACACATTGAATTCGCCATTCTTAAATTGTCGAATAACTTCTTTTTGTTGTTTTTGATTCATACCTTTAATTTGAGCTTCTTCTGAGCTGGCTGTTCTTCTGCCATTTCTTTCCAGTTTTTCCAGCTCTTTATTACCCTGTATTTCAGAATCCACCTTTTCTTCCTCCTCTTGCCGTTTCAATCTATCAGCCTTCTTTCTCCCCTTTGCCTTGTGTTTACGATTAAATTGAACATCATCAAATCCTTCTTTTCCTTTTGATTGACCAATAAAAATATGTGGTCTGATTTTACTATTATTCATTGAATCGATGCACTTAACAATTTCCAATGCACTTTCTCTCAATTCTGTAAAAATAATAACTCTTGACGCTGTTTGACCCTCTGAAAAAAAGCTGTTTAGCTCATCTCTAATATGCTGAAGCTTTTCATGCCCAAGAAATTGAGGGTTACTTAGATTTTCTTCACACTGCTTCATTAAATTCTTCAAAAGTGGATGATAATAAAACCCCGCAGATATTTTGTTAGTTGATTTCCCGAGTCCATATTTAGTAGTGAATTCAAGATGCTTATTCTTAAAATAATTGTAAAATGTTCTTATACCGTATATTTTAAGCCTCTTTAACATTTGGCCAACTTGATTCAATAATTGCAAAATAAAAAAATTTCTCCATTTGATACCTTCAGGAATTGTTGGATTGGCAATAATCTTTTGACTTTGTTGCATTGCCTTGAAGGCATTAATTCTAGACGGTTCACATTCTTCATATATGCCCAATTCAACGGCCTGTTGAAGAACTGGCGTCACTGCTATCCCAAGTTGCTCAATAATATCTTCAATTTCAATAGTTAAAGGGACTTGAAGTTTTTCCTTTTCTCTATTCTTCATATATTTCATAATATCCATACTGTCTTCTGTTCTAATTTCAATTTTTGAGATGTTTAAATTATTAACAACTTCTTGGACACTTTCTAAATTGGATCCAGGAGTAGCTGTTAGTGCTAGGATTCGATAAGAGGAGTTGAACCTATCTATAAATTTAACAACATTTGAATATGCATATGAGCCTGTAGCTCTATGTGCTTCGTCCACTACTAAACAGACTATATCTTTGGGATTTAACACACCTCTTTTCAAATCATTTTCCACTACCTGAGGAGTTGTAAAAAATACACGTTTTTGAGTCCAGATTTCCTCTCTATTTTTCCTGGATTTATCTAATAATATTGCTGCCTCACTTGTCGGTATTCCTGTTACACCAAGGCATGCTTTAATTTGTTGTGCTACTAACGGTCTAGTTGGGGCCATGAAAATAACTTTACCTGTTTTTGTCCACCGAAAGAAATTAAGCATGACTGTACTAGCAATAAAGGTTTTACCCATACCTGTTGGGATTGCACATAATATATTAGTCAATAAAGCTTTTTTAACGATATTATACTGGTAATCCCTGATTTCATAATTTGTTGGGTATATATAATGCGATAGTTGATCTTCATTAAAAACATGGTGTGTTGGCCCAAAAGTTACTTCTCTCTGGATTTCTTCATAGAATGTTTGTTGACCAGGTAATATTTCATTATTTAGGTTTCTTTGAACCGGTATGGCCCTTCGTATTAGGGTTTCTTGAACATTTTTGTTTATATTTTTTTGATAGAGAGAATCTAGTTCATCATCATCAAAATCACTATAACTATCATTGGCATCACCCATTTGTTCTATATTTTATATCGAGATTAGCTATGATTTGGGGTTTCAATCCATCAATAACCCTAGCTTCCTTTATGGCCTTGTAACTTGTTAGTTTTGCCATTACCTGTAGCACATATAAACAATAACTTCAAAGTGGAACGCGTAAGCCGCAAAAGGTCATTTAAAACGACTGGTACACAAATATACTACGTCTAGCGGTTGACTATTTGGAACCTCAACTTTGGTTTCTAAGGGAAGAATTTCTGATACTACATATATTAAGACCTATCTATATTTATGGAATCTTGGAATATTCAAGATTTTCACCAAATAATTGACAAAACACTATCTTCACAAAACATATTTAAATATCGAATTGTTCTATTTCAGGAGGCCCTTAATATAAACCGAACGAACGAGAAATAGCATTTTGAAACAGAAAAAATAATACAAAAAGTATTTTATGATACAACATTAGTTAAATATATATATATATATATATATATATATGAAAATTGAAAATAGGATACCTTTTTACTAAAAGAAAAATAGTTTAAGAATGAGCTCAAATTCTGTCTCCAACACTTCGGACACGGAATTGGATAACAGTACAGCTCAATCAGTTGGCATCCCTTCAATTCCGACAAGAAGACCAGTACTTAGAACTAAAACTAACGACTCTTTTGGAGATAGTGATTCTTCTGATCAACCCAAAATTCCATCAAAACGGCCTATGAGAAAATCTACAACAGATGAATTGGAAACACTACTACAGAATACAGACAAGGAACTCCAAGAAATAGAAACATTGGTACATAAGCACTCAGTCGAGCATTTAATGGACCAAGCGGCTAAAAATGAAGATAGTACTGACTCAAATATAAAAGAAAAGACTTTGGAGGTGGAAGATAATTCTCCATCAAAACCGACCAAAATCAATTCCTCTGAATTAATTGAGCCCACTGTGCCAACCAAAGGTGACAGATTTGACGATATAAAGGAAATCAAACTAAATACTACCATAAATGAATCTGAAAACAAAGTAACAGGTATCATAGAAAGTGAAAATAAGAATAAATCCAGTGAATCTGTTACTTTTGGAGAATCAGAAAATGCAAATTCAGAAGATTTAAAGGGGAATTTCGAAAATGATGGAGGATTTGTTGAACCACTTATTCCGAAGAGACCAAAAAGAAGAACTACAGGGAATGATGTTCCTCAATTTGTTCCTCCTAGACCAAGGCATACAGTTTCTTCAAGTAGTATCACGTTATCAGAATCGCAGAATTCACAAAAAATCGAAGTATCTGAAAATCAAGAGGTTTCTGGTGAAAACCATAAACAAGTACAAAACCAACCTTCGATACCTTACATTCCTCAGAGACCAAAAGCAAAATCCCCAAGCAACGAATTAGAAGCCTCAAATTCTACTGTTAATAATCTAAAAGAATCTAATCCTGAATCTAATTTGCCTGATGCACCCGAGGAAACTACTAAAACGATTACACAAGAGCCTGTAATTCCACAAAGACCAAGAAGATTAGAACAATCTCAAACTAACACTAGTGCCAAAAGCATTCCTATATCTCTTGATGATATTGACTCGATAAGTAAATCCAATGTTGAGGATAAGGTAAAGACTGAAGAATTGCAACAAGCCACCAACAAAGTGGAGGATGAATGTGATATTCTGAAAGATAAACTCTTCGTTCAGAAATCATCTGGTCTAATAGATCATGCGGATGATATGGAAGGGATATCTGCAGTTTCCTTTGATGATATTGGTGTTGAAGTACAGGACACGAATAAGGAAATTTCGAGGTTAGGGGTTGATGAACAAAATTCCAGCCCAATTGTTGATCTAAAGAAAGTAGAAACAAGTGAGAATGAAGATATTTCAGAGACAGGTCTAATTAAGGGTAACTTAGAAGCTGAAACTAAAAAGATTCAAACAGTAAGCAAAGCAGTGGAAAGTAATGATTCAAATGCAGTGTTAGAAGTAGAACAAAATTCAAAAGAAAGTACTCCTTCTATGCCTATTAGGCCTAAAAAACGGGCTCCACCACCTCTTCCTAAAAAGCCTTCTTCAAGAATTGCTGCTTTTCAAGAACTATTGCAAAAACAGCAACGGGAAGATGCGGCCGCACATAGTTCATCTACGTTGTCATCTGAAGATGTAGCAGCCTCAGGAAATGATTCTAAAGAAGGTATAAGTACTGCAAGGGCAAACTTTACTAATAATTTAAACGGCTTATTTGCGCTCCCAGGTATGGCGCCAGTTGGATCGTTACCTCAACCATTATCCAAAAAATTAGGAATTAGTTCTCCTATACCTGAAGATTCTTCTCTTTCGTCTGTAAACGGCGGCCAACCGAAGTCAGGATTATCAGATGTTCGTCAAGGAAGAGCAAGGGGTCCTCGTGGTCGTAAATTACCATCTACGGTTAGTACTATGAAGAAGATTGTTGATGAAACTAAGTCTATTGAAATTGAAATATTTAATATATGGACTATTGGTTCAACCTCTAGGGCCGCATCGACGTCCTTAGATATAAAAATATCTCCAGAGAAAAAAGATACTGAAGAGCTATTAGAAATTACTCAAAAAGAAGCTGGAAACACTTTAAACCTCTCAAATGCTGAAATAGTTAAGGATCTAGGAATTAAAAACGAAATAGAACAAATCAACACAGTTAGTCCTACTATAAAGCCAGAAATTAATGAATCTAGTATAGTGGGTGATGATGAGACTGGAGCTCCCAAAGTACCAATATCTGCTGGAGAAGCTATTCAAGCAAGAGATCAAAATGAAGAATCAGTAGTTTTAGAGCAGGACATGGAAGAATTGGTTGAAAGTAGAATACGTGAACAAATTTTATCTGAAGATAGAAGTAATGATATGTATGATAATAGAGAAGGTCTTAATAATGAAGAATAAGTGGTATATACATAATATGTTCACATAGATTGTATATATAAATATTTGAAAATATGAACCTTCTGTTATCGGAAGCAATGTAGTTCATGTGAATGTTTTCGCTCTTTTCTTTTAAGAGTGTAACAATATTCTTATACATATATATATATATATATTTCCCGTTTTTCTTTTTGGATCTACTCTTTTTACCAGCGCGATGAGAAAGGCAGTCAAATTTTCAATGTTCTAATATAAACCTCACAATTGCGGAACAATGATAACCACAAGAACAACTACGGACTAGGTCTTCTTAAGCAGAAGCCAAAAGGAGTTAATAAAAAATAAATGAGTCAAATAAAATCAATTCAGAAAATAAGTCAAAGGGAGTTGGAAATTGGAATATTGAGTTCAGAAAAGTCGTGGCATAATGAATACAAGGATCAAGCATACATTTTTATTGGAGGGCTGAATAAAGAATTAACTGAGGGAGACATTTTAACTATATTTTCACAATTTGGTATTCCAGTTGATATAGTCTTGATGAGAGACTATCAAACAGGGTCTTCAAGGGGTTTTGCATATTTAAAATTTGAAGATCAAAGATCGACTATCTTAGCTATTGATAACTTAAATGGTGCAAAAATCGCAGGTAGGGCAATCCAAGTGGATCATACATTTTATGAGCCAAGATCAGACATACAGGAATATAAGAATCTAGTTGAAGAAGAGTTAAAGAAAGATATTATTGGGAAGCACAAGCATTTTCTAGAATATGAATCTTAACGTCCCAAAGAAATAGCATATAGTAGAGTTAAGACTAAACTTATTAAATATTTGGAAACAGGTGATAAAATATTTTATAAAAGGAAAAAATACTATTAGTTAGTTTAAGATGAAACTAATGTTGGATTTTTTGGTGTTGGCCTATCACCTTCAATGCCAACGCCTAATATTTGTACTAAACTCCAAAGACAACTGCAAGCATATCAGTAAAGACTAATAATCACAATCCTTATTGTACCTCTTTCTCATCTATCGACAACAATAGATTATCATCCCAAAAAAAAAAATTGACTCCTGTTTAACGATTCGTTCAAGGGTTTGTAAACAATCAAGATACATATTTCTTTTTTTGTATTAAGACTTTATTCAATATTAAATACTTTCTTAATTTCCATAAACACGGATACATGCTTTTTAATTTTAAATACGAGATAAACGTAATAAAAACACGAATATGTTGGAAGTGAAGATAATAGAACCAATTATGAACGAACAAAAATATGAAATTGAAGTTTCCTTCAAATGAAAAGTATTCTAACAAAAATTTATCGAATTTAGATTTGAGTAAACAAGAAAAATATTCCAACAAGTTGCGGCTAGCTATCGTAAACGAAATCGCTTATTTACATTGTTTGATATTTTTCAGTTATGCTCGACATTAAAGGAATGCTGCTAAAAATCAATTGACATGGCTTTTACAGATAAAGATTAATAATGAGAATCATACCTCCTTTAAGCGATGATTATACCCAACTGATTCAATTCTGCATTTAAATATTTTACGATGCCTAACAAGTAGCTGATTACCACAATAAGAAGTTGAAATTAGTGAGAACTTTCAATTTGTTAACTATTTTAGAACGAAAAGCCTAATTAACTGATTTGAAAATTACCGAGCTAATTTAAAAAAATACTCTACAACAATGACTAACAACGTTAGGACTAATTCATTTTAGTTTGGAGATACCCGTACCTAGTTGTAATAAGCTTAACAGTGGGGGTGGAGATCAGAGCTCATCACTTATACGACACTATAAGTATACAATTAATCATCCAAAACTCTTGGTAAATGATTTTTTAAAAACCTGTAATTCTTACTATATTTACCCATACCAGTGTAGAAAAAGGTATGGAGAAAAAAGTGTTCTTTTTGAATCTTTGTGTCTGTAATGACTGAACAAAGAAAGGCACGTTAGTAATAATGAACAGAATTTTTTTTCTTATTCCGCTCTTTGTTCACCATATACATTTCCAGAACGCGATGCTCATAGTGGGGGGAACAATAAACGAGATGATTAAATCTTCGTTCAAGGAAAAAAAAGAGTCGTTTGGTACATTATACAGACTATTTTCCTAAAAAGAATATTTGCTCGGATATGGTAAGACTCTTCAGGTGTCTTGGCAAATATATCAACATTGGCATGTTCTCATACACGACGTATATGATGTTTTCAAAGGAATAGCTGTGATAGTTAAGTAAAGGTATTGGATTATACAGGAACGATATACAATAATTGTTATGTCTTCATCATGTTTTGTATTTAGGGTATTTTGAATATTTATCTCTATACTAAACGAAATTATATCTTATTTTCCACTAGTAAAGGTTTTGATTTTTACACAAAAAATTCCTATATAAACCAAGTAATATTCATCCTTGGGACTGATATTTTATTATGTTTTTTAATTACTATCTGTTCTATAAAGCAAGAAATATCTATCCAACCCATTCGCTTTAATAAACTCAATATATTTAAGTTTAAAATGTACTCTAAAATTACTATTTTATTAGCTGCTGCTGCCTTAGCTTCTGCTCAATCTGCAACTGATGTTGCTGAATTAACTGCTATTTTAAACGATGTCGGTTCCCATTTAAATGATTATATCTCACTCGCCCAAAACCCAAATTCAGGTATCTCTTTATCAAGCTTACCAAAAGGTGTCTTACAAATTGGAATGGCAATTGCACAAAATCCAAATGACAAATCTTACACCACATTATATTCTGATGTTGACTTCAATGCCGTTTCTACCATGATGACCAAATTACCATGGTATTCTTCCAGAATTGAACCAGCTATTGAGTCTATCTTAGATTCAGAATCTCCAGCTACCTCTGCTCCGGTTCATACCGCTGCACCTACATCCGAAGCCAAAGCTTCTGCTCCTTTTGATGCAAAAACATCCACCCCAGCAACCTCTGAAGCTAAGCCATCTACTCAAGAAGCTTCTGAATTTAGACCATCCACCCCAGTAACCTCTGAAGCTAAACCATCTACCTCAGTAGCCTTTGAAGCTAAATCTTCTGCTCCAGATTCTTCTGCTCCAGCCCCTTCTGAGACCAAGCCAGCTACACTAGTAACCTCTGAAGTTAAGTCATCTAGCCAAACTGCCTCCACTCAAGCTACCTCTGTTAAAATCTCAAAATCTATTACAGGTTCATCTCCTGCTAAAACTTCAGCATCTACTAAGGCTACCGCATCTAACAAGGTACTAACTACAACTGCAAACTCTTCTAAAGCACCTTCTACGACTAAATCTCCTGCTATCTCTCAAATCACTGACGGTCAAATCCAAGCTACTGCTCCTATCCACCAACAAACTGAGAATGGTGCTGTTAAATCCGTAGCTCGTATAGGTACTGGTGCTTTAGCTGCTGTTGTTTTATTATTATAAGCTTAAAATATTAATAAAAAATTTAGAACAATCAGATGATTTAATTTATTTACCCTTCTATTATATCTTCTAAAAGACAAAATTTAAATACATACAGTAAAACGTCAATTTTTTTAGTTCATACATACATATATATATTAAATTTATTTTAAAATTATATTTATGGTTTAAAATAATTTGATCCGGCATTTTATTTTTTTCTTGCATCGTTTTATTGGATATATATATGAAATACTTCGACTTTAACGTGGGGATATTGTTCTGAATATATTTGTATCCCGAATAACTATTAATTTTTTTGGTTTCTTATAAATTGTAAATAGGAAAGTATATATGTGTATTAATGAATAAAGCCACTATGTTGAATTAGTGGTTAAATATTGTACTCTGAGATTTTTATATTTATAAGTGACGCAGGCATTATATAGACTTGGTATAATTACGTACAGAGGCATACGCACTGATAGAAAATTGATTCTTGGTTGAAGACATCATTATTGATTAGTGTATGTCAAAGTAAATTTAGGTTAGAAGAGGAAGTAAATATCTTTTATTACTTGTAATATTTGTATAAATATTTAGTTTATTATAAAATAATAATTATATAAAATAAATAAAAAATAAATAAATTAAGAATCAATATCAATCAGATTGTATACTTGAAGTATTGGTCTATTTATACGTCTCTGGGAAGTGAAGTAAGGTGTGAAAAATTTTCACATCGTTGATAAGTTATACTATTCTCGTTGACCATCATGTGTGTTCATTGTTAATTAAGTGTCTGTAACCAAACATTATTGTGCTTATATAAACATTCATATCATTCGTAGCTTTCTATATGCTATTGTTTTATTTTCGTGTTTCGTGTTCAATCGCGTTCGTGGTTGTTAGTAACCCTCGTATTAAACTTGATATCCTATAATTCACCCATATTATATTCATAGTACCATATAATCTCCGTCTCAGCAATATAAGAGTGTTTAGTTTTATATTAGTTTATTTTATATACAACATGTAAGAGGTCAGCCGAATTCTTTTACATATACTTTACTTAGTTACTTTAATAAATTATTAAATCGTTAACGTTATTATTCAATAGTAAGCCTTGTAGGAGCCTTTGTGAATTAATAATTTTAAAGTCATTAAAGACCGGTAAAATCAATACACAATTGTATTGATTACACCGATCTTAATTAGCTTTCGATGTATTATTCTCAGAAGCTCATACAAGGTTCGTTATTGAATAATACGTTAACAGTTTAATGGTGTTTTAAAAGTAACCTAAGGGAAAGTTTAATTTAAGAGTTGTATATCTTCTTCAGACTGATAAATAAAGAGTAAGACGTGCGCTGTCGCCCGTCGCTCTTTTATATAAAATATTTATGTTATAAAAATCAAGTGTTCACGTTCATAACATTCTTACTTAGATTTTACTGATTAGCTGTTGATAATAAAGACTTAGAACTATACATTATTATAGTATAACTGGATTGGTGTTTTTAAGCTATAAACTTTATATAATATGTATCCCTATTTAATGTATTTATTCTTTTCTGTTTCTCATAATTTTCTTGTTTCGTTTTTACCACGCGCGAACTTGTGAAAAACTAAATGAAAAACTAAATGA